>JBCEWB010546402.1:0-36672 GCA_039654565.1 Peronia peronii | reverse complement strand
GAAATTCGTTGCGAAGTTTAGATTTTATTGATGTTTTTGTGGAGGGCATCTGTTGCATTTAGCGTTCCCCTATACCCTGCCGGTACAGCAGGAAAACCTCCACGGAGATAAAGAGTTAAGGGGATCCCTCTAGGACACTTGTAAAGAACCAAATTTTTTGTAACTTCAAACCATTTACTTACAGATTTCTTAACTCCTTATCCAGGCCTCTAATTGAAAGAAAACACACAAAAAAAAAAAAAAAAAAAACATTTGTCAAAACAGTTTACCCATGAATGTCTACAAGTGACTCACTATTATTCTCATCCAGACTGATCCACTTGCTCGTCAGCATCACAGCCTGAGATATAAAGTGAGTGAACAGATTTTTTTATCTGATTACAAAGAGACCAGTGAGAATCATCATGAGAGTCTGTTATATCTTGTCTCTGAACTGAAAGATGCGATGTTTTTAAAAATATGCTGTTTTCTTGCTGGTTTTATCACAGTACACAACTTATGAGTAATAATTCTAACTATGTACTGCACTGAGTGGATGACAATGCCGCAAAATCCTGTTTGTAAAAGCCACTTTATATCTGTACTGACATCTATGCGGATACATTATTCACTTAAATGTGTTAAAACTGTGAAGAACAAGATGTCATATCAACAACTGACCACTGACTAAACTGCTTGAACTTTTCTCATAGACATGAGTTAACTGTACTGCAAAAACACTGGGAATGAACTGTCATATGCAGATGGCTGACAGGCAAGAGGTGACCATAAGTTTAGTGTGATCATTGGGATCAGATGCAAACTGCACAGGAATATTTTATTAGCACAAAGACAACTACCATAAAGTTAAAATAAATCTTATCAACAGAATTCAACTTTTACTGAGGCTGTGGGAGTTTTTCGTAAAGTATGCCAAGTTCTGAAACTATTCATGACATTAAAGTCTACAGGCATGTGAGTCACGATGCATGTTACAAGTGAATCATCAACTGTCAAAAGAATTTCTTTTGAGAATTAATAAAAATTTATCTGATCTGATCTGAGCTTATCCAGATCTAAATGATAAATTGTCACAGAGAACAATGCTGAGCAGCTGAAATCACTCCAGCCACATCCACAGAAAAATGTCCATCAGTAAATCATAGCTCAATATCATATGTTTCCTATCATTAGGTCCATAAAACTAGAAACTTTTTACACACTTGTTCCAAATCTCTCAACAGGAAGTCCTCCAATTTCCAATTAAATTCAGACTGAGTACTCATTTAAATTATGTTTATGGTCATTGCCTCAATCCAGATCAGTGTCACTGAGTGATCTAAAACACTTCAATACAAACTACATACCTGAGACATAAAATTTTACAAGTAAAATTTTCTGCACTGAATTTGACACAGACACATTCCAAATTCGACACCAAAGCCAATATCAGTTTAAGATAACACAGTAGGTAAGCAAAATCCATTTGAAGCACATGCCACAAATAAGATCACACAGTAGAACTTTCATATTCCCACTTTGGAATTTCTGACATTTGCAATCATGAAACCAGTGGTGTCCCATACTAACATGAGGTCCGCATATAACTTGACAACTACTGCAGATCAAAAGCTACAAACTTTATCTATGGGATTTCACTATATACCAGAAAACTCAAAGGCTCACAGATAAGACAGCCAAATCTCACTGCTCACATGTTCATTCACATTCATAAACTTCAATCTTATATCTGAGATTTAAACTTTTAGACAAACTTCTTTCATAGCTTCTTACAGGATTTACCACTAGCTCCAGCTGACATTCAAACAATAAAACAACGTCTTGATTCATATGGAGTCATGGAATCACGAAAAAGAGTCTATACTTGGTCTAGTGTGACCTAGGCTGCAGACCACACCATACGGAAAACACAAAATTATCAGTCAGATCACATTTGGTTTGGTGAAGAAAATCCACAGCGATGCACCAATAAATAGAGGGTGACGATGAACTATTTACATATGATCATTCTAATCCATGCAAGATGTAGAAGGCATTGTTGCTGCACTTTGGCCAAACTCATCAATAGCTTTTTGAGCAAATTATTGTACATTTAAATAGCCTTGTGATATACATTTGACCAGAATTTTGCCATGCTAGTTTTGGTCTGACAAGACACAAACACTTTCAATAATAAGTTAAAATAAGACACACCATCTATGACATCAGGTCTTCAGTTATTGGGAAAATGGCTGATCTTTATAACCCGGGACAAGCCAGGGTGCAGTTGTTTTTTTTCACAAAAAATTTATGAAGCTCAAAACATATCAAACATCACAGCAGAGGGAATCCACAAAAGCCCAAGAAATGTGATTTCCTTGCTAGGAATGATATTCAAACTATCATTTTCTTTTAACACATGTATGCAAACTCCTTGAGAGTAATTCCATTCCCTAATGTCTAGCAATCATCATCTGTCCACACCAGTGTCTAGTCCAAAGGCCTGTTTGGCTGACTCGTAGGTGGCAAAAGATATGGCCACAGTGGGCATGATGCGGATGTAGTTGATGCTCATGCCCCTGTACAGTCCTCGTATGAAGCCATTTTCCTGATACACATCTGCCATCACCTGCAGCCAGCCTCTACAATGAAGAAAACAACATGGGTGTCAAAGCTTAAAATGTCAGTAGGAAATAGAAATGCTGAAATGTCCTATAATCGTAGAATGACAAGGAACTGATGTTTAAAAAAAGAGATAATTCAGGCCTAAAAGTGATTTTAAGACGAGGATTTTGCTAATACAGTGAAATAATTATGCTGTTTCAAAGGATTTAATAGCAAAATACTATGAGTGAATTTTTGATCAAATCTGTCCTCAACAATTCTAGAGTTAATATAATAATATATGCATTTTTGCAGTCAATATGACTAATCAGTTGTATATCGACTGAATATGTGAGTTTCATAATTATCGCTGAAAACAATGCATTTAATTACAATCTGCATCTACAAAAAGATCAAAGCTCAAACAGTAATGAGAAAATGTATGTATATCTGGCAAGTGAAAGTGGGCTATGCATTAGAAGTAAATTACTACATCTGAATAAGCAATAAACAATGATGAAGTTATCACTCGTATAAATCTAATAATCAAGAAAATGACTGTGTAGGTAAAATTATATGAAACTTAATTTGAAATAGCAGTTTGTAGAATTGCAATTCTATAAAATAATTCTGCAATAAATACTATGTCAGAATTTATCATCTCAGAATAATGTTCCAAGCTTCATATCAAGATTTTCAAGCATTAGTGACAAACTGAGCAGACCACAACAAATTGAATAAAATGCTTTGGTTTATGACCATAAAATAAAATCTCTTTTTTTTTTCACCAAAGCTTGAGATACCAATTCTATTGTATTCAACATTTTCAACAGAAATGATTTATGATGAGACTTATCTTTTAATGACAATGCATCTCCATGGACTGTGTAACAAAAAAATTCAAATTAAATATTCTAAATGTTGAAAATTGTAATATTTCATGGTGCAGCATATCTCACACTGTCTAGAGATGCATTGCCAGCTTTATTTAACCCATGATACTGGAACATTCATATTCTGTGATTCATACCTTGGATAAGGGACATAAGCCTCATGTGACTTATACTGCATGCCTGACAGCTGCATCCTCCTCCTTACCACATCTAATGGATACCTGTTGCATGAAGATAATATTGTCAATTACTTGGTGAGCACTGAGTGATTTCCCTCAACTTTTAGAGACAGAAACAACACTAAAAGCATCCGTAAAAAATCACAGTAAGGTTGAAATAACACTCTCTGTGTTGCATCCTTTCTACAATACCAGGGATATTTTTGTCACTTTGAATTTCTGGATTAACACTGTGAGTGTTGTATCAATGACAATTTTGATTATAGGAAATGAAAAAGTCAGGATAAAGACCCAAAAAGAAAAATTTGCCTTTAGGATTTATCTTCACAGGCCAAATGACAATAACAGCTCATATTCACATGTAATTTGTTTGGGCACTACAGAACAATGCAGTACTGAAAATACAGAGTTCATCAGCCACTGAAAGAAAACTCTTTGAGTGCTGAAAAAAAATCACAATAAGTATCCCGGTAGTGCTGGCATCAACCTGGATTTTGAAAACTGGATTTCCCGCTTCATAATATCCGCTTCATAATAACTGGGTCTAAACTGGATTTTATCAGTTTTCATCAGGGGAGTCACTCTCAATCTGATTTCTAGGCTTGAATTACTCTAGCACAGGCTTGGCTACCTTATAACACACAACTGGTCTCGTCTGCCCTTTCGCCCACTCAGTCGCAGTCCTGCATGTATACAGGGTGCGCACCTCCCCCCCCCTCCTCCCCTGCTCATCATAAATGTAGGCCATTAGCACTGCTATGCAAGTCAATACACTACTGCTTAGTGCAGCATAGTGAATTGTTGGTCATTGTTTTGGTTTTGTTTAATTTTATTTCCAATTTTACAACACAAGCACATATCACACAGTACTAAACACTAGTGAACATGCCAGCCTATACGAGGATAGCCCGACCCTTTCACTGCCTTAAATACATAAATAACTTTTCAAGAAAAAACCTCTCCCATGTTCATTCATTTAATGGCTTCTCTGATTTTTCTGCATGTTTTTGTTGCTTTATTTTCATAGTTTGTTAAGGAATAGAATCATGTCAACATCTTCAAATACCAACAAATAACAAAGTATAATTAATTATATTTCAATCTTAGTTTGCAGTGCAGTCTGTTATAGCTAGAGCAAAACCAGTTCAGCACTTGATCTAGTTGGAGACCCCGCAGGTACACAACAGTCCTAGATCTAATCCATTGGTTTTGAACTTTTTAGCGAAAGCTCTATAGCTTGAGTCTAAGAATGGTGCCAATCTATGGTCCCAATTCCCCATTCTGAAATCCTGCCCGCGAAGGTCTACTTGCATGAAGAGTGATAATGTATGACTGTTACAGTGCTTCTGGCCCTCCCCTGTCTGCAGTGATGCCTTTAATCTTTTACACTGACCCAGCAGTATGGGCCTAAACTTAGTGCCCTCCCTCCCTTCACCTTCACACTCAACACTCCATCCCCAGTGATCACAACCAACCCACGTTATAAGCCGATCAGGTAGATGAACCTGATAAGCAAATTGGATAAATGAGCCTGATAAGCAAATTGGGTAAATGAACCTGCTAAGCCAATCAGGTAAATGGACCTAGTAAATTTGAAAATTTAATTCTTTAAGTTTGACTTCAGAACTGGTTATCCAAATTAAGATCCGGATTTCTGCCCAGCACTAGTATCCAGGTATTGAGATAAAATCAACTGACTTTTCCTAAATTGATAGTGTCAATTTGAACACCAATAAGCTACAAACCAAACATCAGAAAAAAGCAAAACCCATATTTTCTGACAGTCGGTTCGCTTTATTGCTACATAGGATTAGAGTGCATGTCCTTGAAACTATGAGATGCACAATGAGAACACTAATCAGCTGATCAGACTCAGAAAAATAATTTCTACACAAGACAATCAACTCTTTTCAGCAGATCCCTTGTCATTCCAGCCAACATGACATTCCCTTTGCAGCACATAGGACCACACGAAATATCCAAACCAAGCAAGAAAACTAAGAAAAAATATCAATGCCTTAGAGCAACAGTCCTCTCTGGAATAGCAGTCCTTTGCCATGTTTGACAACCTCTCAGTTTGTCTCAGATTCCGAGGTGGAAATCTCATCCTCGCTTGTTGCACTGAAAACTTCCTCAGTTGATAGTTTTCATGAAAACTTCAATAATAGATAGTAAAGTACTCAGAGCCTGTGCTGTACAGAGATTAATGCTATATAGATGCTCTCTATTATTACTGTGGTGTCCGTGGCCCAGCAGTTGGGCTATCGGAGTTGGGATCTAAAGTTCTGGGTTCCATTCCTGACTGGTCCCAACATCTTGTTTTTGGAAAAGACAATTTACATACACTTCCTGGCTTGACCCAGGTTTAAATGAGTACCTGACTATAGACAGTGATTGATATTGTTTGACTAATAGGGATTTGAGCGTCTAATAGGCAGCCGTCTTGTAGGCTTCTCAGGAAGATGAGAGCAATTATGAATATCTTCTTTGGGTCTGTCGGAATAGTAAGAGATTGTAAAGCACTTACAGCCTGTACTGTGCAAGGATAAGCCCTATATAAATACTCTCTATTATTATTATAATATTCACCAAAACAACGTAAGTCAGTTCAGACCATGGGTATGCCATTTACAATTTGACCCAAAGTGGTCAGATTTTTTAATAAATTTCACAAAAGTCATATGAGAAACAGATCCATGGATTCGCTGCACACTCACTGGGAATGGACACTGGTATCTCCTTGCACTCACGCTGTTCATGTGTTTAACCTCATATTGCTCAGTGTTAAAACAATTTCAGATTTATTTCTCATCCACTCTTTACATTTTGACAATTGGTGCAAGATTCAGTGGAGACAAGCATTGCAAAGTTATCAATGAAATTTTTTAATCCAAATTAAGGTGATGGAGACACTCACGAAAAAGTTTGTGCTATTGCTCCAGCCAGACCACCACACAGGAGTTTTGCTGGCAATATCAAGACGATGCCTCCAGTATTCTGGGGACAGGGCTTGCCCAGCAGGTCAGGGAATGTATCCAAGGTCCAGTTCTTCAACATCTCAAAGCTGCTAAAAGAGACACCTGCAAAGGAAACACTGGTTAATCCTTAAAGTGTTGGAAGAAACCACAGGAGTGTCCAGGTTTCTACAGTGCTGTTTAAGGAATGATTCTTTATGCCTAAAGCTGATACAGGAAGACTTAACTTGTTATTGTATTGCAAGTTATTTGATGATTGACCCAAATATGAGACTGTGATCAAAGACTGCAAGTTTTTTTCCTTGGTTACAAACATGAATGTGTATACATTTTGAACTCACATGGCACAAGATACAAATGAAATGAATTTGAGCCACCTGCGAGTAAGACAAAAGAAAATACAAATAAAAAAAGTGTTGCATAATCAAGGGACAAAAACCCACAACCTTTTGTCACAGTTGTTTGTTTTTCTTAAGCCTTTCAATTCTAAGAAAGTAGGATTATCTCGGCTTTCATAGACTACCTGTTTTTGTTGAGAATTTTCGTGGGTAGAAAATTGAAATTTGGAAATTTTGCCCCGACAGCGGCACTCATCCCACTCCTCATCAATTTTTAAATGCCAAGGGTTCTTTAATGTGCGTAACGTACATACGGGACCTCTGAAATATGTTTGCCCTTATCTGAGAAGGCTACATGTCGGCTTCCCTACCCAGAGGAAGCAGGGGAGCCATTGAAAAATGTGGGGTTTTGATCTTTGTGTCCTTCCATCTCCCAATGGAGGATCCACAAGTTGATCCCAGCCATACTCTCACCAACTTGAGCTGCTTTCACCATAAAGCAGACGCCGAACCGTGGAGCCACAATGACCCCCTTTGTCACAGTCTCACATGATATATGTAAAGTATTTATAGTGCGTTCTTGGCTTTTAACATTTCTACAGTTAAGAATATGCATGAGGAAATGTTCACAATAGACATTAAAGAATCAGGCTTACAGAACTAAGACTAAGAAGAAAAATTGAAAATTTACATTGATAGTAAATATATTGTATTATATAAAGCCAAAATCTTGGAAGGGTGGGAATTATCTTTGGTATCAACAAACACTCAGCAGTACAGATGTGAGAAAATAAGGGACTGGCCTTTGTTGCTTTTTCAAGACACTCCAGTAGCATGACAATGGCACAATTTTAATTCCACGTTTCACTAACAGAACAGAAGATTTTCATTTTCAAAAAGTGTATGTAGAACAATACATTTTTTAAAAGAATATTTCAAGACTGAGAAACATTTATATTTACAAATAGTTGCATTTTATATATTGTATCTCTGTTGCCCTGACAACGAGTCAAGAAAAAAATTTGGTGAGTTCCATAAATTCTCCCCATATTCTCCAGACTGTTAGTTGTTTCTTGCAATCTACATGTATTTAGCCAGTTACTAGTTGACAGTTTATGTCTTAAAAATCAATGCTAGTTGCTTTCAATACTGTTACAAACCTATATATATTTTGTCAGTATTACAAGAAAAATGATCAATCGAGTCTCCCTATATTCAAGTCACATTTATCTACTTTGTTTGAACATTATCCTACAGATTCTATATGCCTATAATCCAAGGCTTTGTTCTCACATCAATAAATTTTGACTTCTCTTGTGTATATATTACTACGATTGCAAACCCTGCAACACTTTTTAAAACTTTTTTCTCTTTCTTTTTCGGTTTTTATTAAAAATGAGATGCGACACAATGAAATCAGGCTCTCGTCAAATTTTGAGCATATGGAGTTATTGGTACCAAAGTTAAGCTTATCCATTTCCCTTTCTGTGTGTGAAAAATTTGTGTTCTACCTTAAGTAGAAGTTGAGCTATTGGCAATTAAAGACGATGGAGATGACCTGTTGCTGCAGCTCAATTTAGTGAGAAAATGGCCGATCACTTTTGTAAATCCGTATTAATCTTTGTTAGTCCATACCACTTAACTGCAATTTTGGGGCCTTTACTCAATCTATTTCAGCAAATTTAACTGCGAAATGCATTGATAGATTGATATTGAAGGGTTTTGTGAAGAAAAAAAAAATAACATTAAAAATTCGTTCACTGTTGAAAAACACATGATTTCTCCGGTCGTCTCAGTTTGACGAGTACCTGATTTCATCATGTCATGTCTCAAATGTTCAAAGAGAGTTAATTATTCTTCTGTCCCAAATAAAAATACATAATAAAGACACATTCTGTAATCAGTTCACTGTGGTCCTGCCCTGGTCCCATCTGCTTTCTGGGCCTTACTCAGAATCATGGCCACCATGCCTATAGTATTCTTACATTTGTACTGATGCAAGAGGTGGTCATATTCAGGTTATTAATTATAATACAAAAACATATTTGCCCAAAAGAATGGGACACATCATAATGATAATTTTTTTTAAAAATTTTTATTTCTTTGATTCTAGTCATCCCCCAATCTCACCTGCATATGGGGCCATACCCAGGATGGTAGGCACTATGCCCTGATAGAGACCTCTGGTCCCACCTTCCAGCAGTCGTATAGACTTAACTGTATGCATGATGCCATCATAAATCGCCTCGCCCTTCACTTGGAAGGCCAGCCTTGCTCTAATCATGTCTAGAGGGTAAGTGACCAATACAGCTGTTAAACCTGATTACAAAGACAAGAAGGTAAGAAAATACAGAAGGCCTTCACAGACAAAATATATCTTACTTCTCAATATCATTCAAAATTGTCAAAACCATGGAATTAAAAGCTGGTTGTGAATTTTATTCTCAACTAGTATGTCATTTAACCAGACAAAATGAATCCGATAACCAATTTTGCCTCCATAGAGTTATTTGTGTTGCTGAGAAGGCAATTAAGTGTACTTTACTTTAATGAAAATATCATTTTGCTATGATTCTTTGTACCCAGACATTCACGTTCACAGTTAACTCTTGTGTCCTCATGGTAAATAAACTATGATTTCCCAATAAAGTCGCATTTCACATCGGGCTCATTTCCCATGGTCACCCAGCATATTTCAAATATCTGATGACAATAAAGTGCAGATCAGTTTTGAAAATCTTATACAATTCGCTTCCACAAATAATTTATATGATCTCTTTTAATACTTTACCTGGAATTTTACCTAGTCAAGCAATATTAAAATTCAAATGAAGGGAATGGTTAGTATTTCCCTATCCAGTTACAAAATGTGGTCAAGTTTCATAGACTCGTAGGTCACTCGACTGTGAAATAAGCCAGGTGCTGTCAGGGAGGGTATCCTTGTTGAGACAATTTTACTGGATTTAACTGACCAATGCACTCAGGCAAGCCAACTCTGAACATGAATATTGCAGTGTAGAAAAGTCTCGACTAAATAATTCTTTCACCATATTACAGTAGGCCCAATCCCCCTGCCAATGGCACTCAGAAACTGTAGATATGAAAAATTGGACATTTGCCCCAGCCACGTGACATATATATTACTCAAATTTGCATAAAGATCGCATTTTCTGGTTACAGTTCCTTACTGATCTATCTTAAATGCTCAAGGCATATCCTGTCTAAAGTTAAGCATTTTAAGCTTAAACAACATAGTGGCTGTCACATTTATTGAGTTAATTTATTTCCAAAGCACAAAGAGTGCAAAATTTGGACAAACCTGCCAATGACCCACAGATTAGCTTGGTGAGGTTGGGGGAATGCTGGAGAACTACTATATGTTTAGAAAACTGAGGATACAAAGAGGAATATACAATTATGAGAAATTTACCCAAGACATGAAAAAACATTAGTTTCTGTCAACATTGAATAGTCAGTTTTGTGTTGAAATTCTGTGGCTTTTAGCTCTTACATATTATGTCTGGTTTGGACATTTGAGACAGCTGGTTTCATATATCTGGCAACAGAAAACTCAGAATAAGCAAATGTTTTGTAATAAGAAAGATGTGATGAGATCAGGCAGGACAAAATGAGGTAAGCTAATAAGATAGTGTGAGATATAACGTGAGACAAGACAGACAAAAAAAGATGGGACATAACAAACTCAACTTTACTGGTCCAAACTGGGAACTTGATCATGGAAAAACATTTACCTCTGACATGCATTTAGGTCTGTTTATCTACCAATAATTGTAATTTACTGATAATATCAATAGCTATAACATCATACACTAAAGATGTATTTTACTTTCAAACACTGTTTTGAGCAGGATATCCTGGTAATAGCTATATATAGTTCGTGATCTGATAATGTTAACAATGTTATGATGCACAAGTCAAGTTGAAAGTTCAGCATCTAATAGTATGATTTGCAAATGATAATAACGCATAAAATATGCAAGTTGAAAATGATATGGGTAACAGCTGGGGAACTCAGATCATGGTAATGAGTGGCACAGTTGGTCATAATTGTGGATGTCAGCAAATATGACCACAATTGCTCTAACAGAGGAGATAAAGAGACCAACTAGATCTGTTGAGGATGCAGTGAAATTGTTTACATCTCACTAATTTTGTGGATGATTTTACAAAGAATAATTTTCCACCTCCGTTTTTCAAATCACTTGCAAAGTATTTCTCCAGTACTACACTACCTAAAAGGACATCAAAATCAGCCAATGACGATGCAGTGAAATTGTTGTTATCAAATGTAACTGGAGCACTGAGAACGAAAAGTACCTGAGTCAAATTTTCAGAGGTAAGATCAAGAAAACCCACATAAATAAAAGAAAACAAAGAATCAGCGGGAGCTTAACAGTCACAATTGAAAGTGCAGACATCCAAATATCATACAATATAAAACTGGAATAACATGAATAGCATCTGACCTCAAAAATGGAAAAAAATCTTTTTTTTTCAAGACAGATTCTCTCCCACTGGACTTGAGTCCTTTCCATTCCAGGGTCTTCATATACCTCTCCATCTACAGCAATGGTCTATCTACAACCTCCTGTAATATAATTCACTAAATATATCTGATACTATGGAGAATATCTTCGGCGTGGCACTTTCAAACTTCAGATGCATGCATAACTGCAGCTTCTAAATAAAAAATTATTTTACCACACATAGAGACTGCACAACTATCTGAAAACCTGTTGTAATAATAACTAGGGTATTATTAACATAACACCTTCTCCCTTACAGTACAGGCTATAAGTATCTCTTATTACCCTGGCAGGTTCATGGTGATACTCATGTACCTTCATCTTGATGGGAAACATACAAGTCACTTGCTTGTCGGGCGTCAAATCCTCAGCCATATGAAAAACAACACTCTCTATCTAAAGTCAGGTACACATTTTGAACTCGGTTAAGTCAGGAAATGTGCGTAAATTGACTTTCGCAAAGACAGAATGCCCGGTCCATTAGGATTCATATCTAGGAACTTGTGACATGAGTTTGATGATCTATCTATTGCCACATACATCACATAAATACAGTCTTGTAAAAATACTTCAATTAAAAAAGACTACAATAGTTCCCTATGAAGGCAGGATTAACAACAGCTGTCAAATACAATTACCTTTCATCACTTCAAAGGATATCTGCACATTTATTTCCCTAACTATTTCTTCAGCCCCTGTTGAGAATATGTTGAGAAATGCAAAATGCCTGATTGCAGATTAACAAATGAAAAGTTTACAATGCCAGCAATACTTTGCCATCAGAACTACAGAAACTCAATTCCTTTGATAAAGGCCTTTCAGTCCTCGTAGGGGACTATCTCAGCCAACTAATGAAACCGCATGAGTGACCACAACTAAAACTATTAAGTTAACAGCAAGCTAGAAGCTAGTATTACACTACCAAAATGTTGGTGGGAACAGTGCTCAATATATTTATCTTTTTCGCATTCTAAAGTTGATGAGAAACTGTGAGAAAAAGTTTTTCACCGTATTTGAATGGATGGAAATACTCCAATTTTGTCCATTACAACAAAAAAGGTTAAAAGTGAAAATATCAGACAACAGTTTGCAACTATTGTGAACATCAGATGGTAACTTGCTGCAGTCCATTTTGTATGCATCAAGAACTGAGCATGGTGGAACAGGATGGAATCACAGGATAGGACAGGATGGGAGAGGATGAAATGGACAGGATTGGATAGTGTGGGGGAGGATGAACTCACAGGACAGGATAGTGTGAAGAGGATGGCATCACCAGACAGGAGAGGACAGGGTGGGAGAGGACAGAATCACAGGACAGGACAGGGTGGGAGAGGATGAAATCACAGGACAGGACAGAGTGGGAGAGGTTGAAGTCACAGGACAGGACAGGGTGGGAAAAGATGGAATCACAGGACAGGACAGGGTGAGAGAGGATGAAATCACAGGACAGGACAGTGTGGGAGAGGATGGAATCATAGGATAAGACAGGATGGGAGAGGATGAAATGGACAGGATAGGGCAATGTGAGGGAGAATGAAATCACAGGATAGGACAAAAGTTGGACTGGATGAAACCACAGAACAGGGCAGAAGAGAATGAAACCACAGGATTGGGACAGAGTAGAGAGGATGAAATCATAGGCAACATAAGGAGGGAGCAGATAAATTATAAACCTATATATCTTTCTGATCTGATTTTACCTTTTTGAACTGTTCATAACTTAGAAACTGTATGGCTGCATATGGGAAGATTCGAATCATTTGGACCCCATTGCCCATGTAGAGTCCAGCAAACCCCTCCTTTTTTACTACATGTCGGACTGCAGAGAATACACCTGTCAATTGTTACACAAGAAATGAAAATTCAATCTTGGCAAATTCTTTATCATATATGAATTTCCATAAATGTTTAAAAACACAAAAATAAAATTAAATATATATGGCTAAATGTTATAGAATTACATGCTAGGAGTAATATGCACTAACTTACTGAATGTTACATAACATGTAAAGTAATTTTAATTGCAGAAAATGGATGGCCACTTCTTTTCCAGTGTAATGTGTAGGTTGCAACTGAATTTAAAACGTATTTTAAAAAATGCTAGAAAAATATCCAACTGCAACATGAGGTTAATTTACATTTCAATGTCTAACAACTGTATAAATATAAAAAAAAGGGGGTACTTCTTTCCATCAATTTCTCTGACTCCACCAGTCTTACATATTATGCATGCATGTGGTCCATCACACAAGATTATTGGAATTTTCCACAATATATGATACACTTTTGATGTGTGAAAACACACTGAACCACTGCATGTCCTGCTATGCTTCATCAACATGGAAAAATGTTGTAGTTTGTCTTACAGTTCTCCTCGAAACATCAAAGAAGAAAAGAAATTGTGGCTGATAAAGATCAACTATGATAAAAAAAAAAAAAAAAAACATGACTGGAGCTCTTGGTGCATGCAGCCTCAGGCCACAATTAGAGACACCATTTTTATTTGCTATCTCCAGATGATGGTAAGGAAGCCCCCAAACGTCTAGACATACAGAATTTATTTTCAGCAACAAAATTTGATCTACTGACTAATGACTCAAAGCATCAAGCAATGAGTCAATAAAATGGAGGACACTTCTTGCTCCACATGAAGTGGCAAGTTGGACTTTGAGAGTTAAGGTAAGATGAGCTACGTCAAGAAACTGAAAGTAGTGCTTGATAAAGCAATTTAACAATCTCATGGCACCAGAGAGCAATCCATCTAATTAACAAAGGTCCATAAGAATATCACAAAGATACTTACCCAGGTGTTTGTAGTGTTCATTGTGGGCCTGTAAAAGAATTTTCACCCTATCCAAGGGGGCAACGGCTGTTTTTGCACAACATCCTGCGATGCCTGGAAAAATGATTCCACATTTAATGAAAGGGCTCAGAATATAATCAACTCATAAAAGTGTTGAACAATAGGCAATATAATCAGGATGTGACGATCGATGCACTCCCAATGGTTTAATGCTACCAGGTGGTCTTAACATTGTAGCTAAATGTTCCAGGATATTCGAACAAACTAACTTTACCCAAAAACTAACGCTAATCCTAAATCTAACACTAGTGGCCTGGTGTGGAACTTTTCCCTTCTAGAGTCTAGAATCTAGATCTAGAATCTCCAAGGTCTAATCTAATGTCCCAATTCAAATCGGAGATGCAATTTGATAGGTCAAAAAGGAAAGCCTAGTAGCAATAAGCCAGTAACTCTATTTTGACCACCTAGTCGCAAAAGTCAGCGCAAAGTAATAAACCACAATAAGTACAATTTCACCCTCCAATAAGCACAAAGGATAGGATATGAATATAGCTACTTGGCCAACCTTACAGAATCATGCCAAGGCTTTACTATCCAAGCAATAAGATTTTAAACTATAATTAGGTGCTGATTTTAAAGACACTGATATTTCATCTTCATACAACATTCAAAGACACATTTTCAAATGCTCTTTATGATGTTATCCATATGTACCAGACATAAGACACAGGGTCATTCACTGAGGGTTAATCTATGTATCCAACTAAATACCTCTTACCAAGCATGACGTAATGATAATTAGGCCTGCATTTAGAAAAAGGGGGAAAAAATGAGGCAAGAAAGGCAACAGTTAAAATCAAAGGGCTTTCTTAATGCCTCTAATATCAAATCAATTAAAAAAACTTTCATCCTCAACACTATCAATTTAATTCAGATAGTGAGAGAAGACAGGTTTGAAAAAAAAAAAGAAAAAAAAAGGGGGGGGGCAGGGGAGAGATTATTATGGTGGCAAAAGAAAAGCTTTAATTAAAATCATCAAAGGGCCTTCTTAATGCATATGCTGGCTATATATTATACCATTTGTACATCAAAGAAAACTGAGATGTAATATGACAAAATCAAATGCTCATTGAACTGAGGTGACTGGGGAAATCCTGATCTTTTCAATAGTGAGTGAAAATGTTTCATGCAATTATTATTATTTTCCCTTTTTTGCACAAAACTTAAGTCAATTTCAAAATGTATTACACAGGTGAATCTAGTGCGAATGGTGCAATCTATCAATGATATAAAAAAATAAATACCCTGAGAAATACAGGCATTCAGATTGATATTTCAACAAAAAAAAAATTAATGAATGAATGATCTGCGACAGACACATGTACATGTATATCCAAAATAAACAGTTTTTAAAATGTGAAAGGTATCCTTATATTAAATTATATGATAATTTCACCCTCAGAGACAACAGTCTTTCAGTTTTCAAACATTCAAGTTCTTCAATCTTTATAGCTAAAATGGGAAATATTTTTTCTTGGTATCCTTTTTTCATTCATATTCCTCAAATATATTGCATAAGTTATGGATTTTTTTTTTTACACCAGCTTTCAATACAAGCTGACTTCCTGGAAAAGAAATGTCATGCAGGGGTTTCATTTGTACTTTTTGTCCCTATTTTAATACCACTTGGAAGAAATGTTCTACAGTAATTTTAATACCGTCTTATCATCTCAGAGGAATGTTTTATTACCAGCCTACCATCCTGTGATTTTAGCACCAGTTTACCACCTAAGAGAAATTATTTATGTCCTATCTTTGTTTTCTCGATAGTTGACCACATTACATTAGAGACATGTCCTAACCTAATTGTCTTACAAACTTATCATCATAAATGTCTAATATATTCTGGTTTTAGCTAGTTACCATCTCAGAGGGAACGTCATATATCATATTTCTCAGCTATCTACTACCAAAAAGAACATTCTGTACCCACACTGGTTTTACCGGACTATCTTATACAGATCTAAATGTCCTATCCAGTATTAAATTTCTTACAGTTGGAGAATGTCATATTCCTATCCAGCTTACCTCCTGAAATAAATGTCTTGGCTGCGACAACGGCCTTGCTCTCCTTTGCCGACACTGATTCCGTAGTCTCAATAGTTACCATGCTGTTTGAAAAGGATGTCGTTTATGTACTCCCACTATCCTGCAGATGTTCGGCTTATCCTTAGTATCAGTGACAGTGGACCACTGCTTGGTAATACGCGACCAACGGAGATGGGAAGACTGCTGAAGGCCCACTTGACAAGGCATGCCGAGCCGTAGACCAAGATTGAAGCTTGATACACAACGGCCGTAGATCTAGTACACTTAGCGTCAGTTCGTCTGAGTCACTGCTCAAAAACTGATGATCCATCACACTGACGGTGAAATATGAACCCTGTTGGCAAAAACGATTTAAAAATTCAAATGATTGCCCTTCCACTAATAATTACTGCAAATTAATTCCCACGATGTATTATAGTGAAAGAAGCTGTCTATCCTAACCAAATCAGTTACTATCTGACTAACATTAAATTTATCGTTTTTCACTGACCCTGGTTACTACTTACAGGTCGGAAAGATTTCTATAGCATATAATATGATTTATAACAACAACAGCAATGCAATTTACAACACTGTCCTGCCAAGATTCTAAACAAACAAACAAAAAACTATCATGCCACATTTTGACAAGTCACGATGTCGAACGAAACGTTCTCAAAACAAGTTCATTACAAAATGTCATTAGACAGCCGGCATTATAATGAGGCCACTACGAATTCTCTCTATCAATGATGACCTTTTACTGTGCAGACTGCAAACGCCAAAGCTTTGTATTCGATGTCTTACTGTGCCTGCCTTGATTTTCCCTACCGTACACCTGCGCCAACAGCGCCGTCTGCGGCATAGAAAAGGGTACGCCTCTTACTCCCTTTCATGTGTTTGCACCCTTCAAAACCACGCCGTCATAGACAATGCGGTCAAAGAGATAACTAAATATGCCTCCAGCTGGTTGAAAGGCGTATGAGAACAGGGATCTAACGTAACGTGCGTGGACAGTGCTACTGCCCAGCATCACCCAAGCCTCCCCCCCCCCCCCCCCCCCTCAAAGAAGTGTTGGCTCAGAGGGTAAACAAAGTGTTCAAAATAGCCATTTGGTTTTCAGATCCATCTTTAATACAACGTGAACAAAATGTATTTTTCTGAGAATTTATTGTCCTGTAAAAGGATTTAAAAAATATATTTTTACAGAAAATCGTCATGTAGTTTTACCATGTCTTAACGAACACAATCTGAACAAAATGTAGCTTTTTGGAGAATAAAGTGAAGTGATATTTTACATTTCGTGCATTTTCTCCCATCGGATGTACCGCTCGAAGATTGGCCTATACAGCCAGCAGATGGCATGTCCCAATGATTTTCGTCGCATTGATCCTCGTACACGAGGAACCAGACATCATCATTATCATCATCAACACTTCTTGTGGAGGAAAAGTGGGGATATTTATATTGTCACGAAGAAAGCATCTTGTCAAAGTATGCTCGAAGTTTGACCCCTTGCCAGGCTTTCCCACAGTTTCTTTAACCTCTCCAACTTGTTGGAAATATGAGAGCTGATCAGCCCAGGGGAATGCTCTCCACTGCACGCCATCAAAGGCTCAGGTTCTGTGACGGCGCGACCTTTTGTGTGAGCTGACATGACAACCAGTGAGAAGGGCAATATGCAGTCCAGTTTCTTTTGGCATCTTCATAATCAGATCCCACACGCTAAAACTGGCGACGGGCTGCAACATGACCTCCACTTGTCATCTTGACCTCAAATGAAAATAAATTATCTTGATACTTGGCAATAATTCAGGCTGACACATGACCAAGGCATAGATTTAACCTAGTTTTATGACTGCCACCCATTACATTTGCCATTAATGCCGTTACTGTCAATTTCTCTAACGTCTTCCTCCAAGCCAAGTCCGAGAATATGTTCACATTATCTAATGGTTATTGATGTTACAGAAATGAAATTTATACATCTTGGGCCGTACCATCTTTTTGTATCAATGAAAACATCCTTACTTTCATCTGCTTTACAAGTTATATGGAAAGTTGTCTCCACAAATCTATGTGACTGATTCTCATTGTCATGATCCTTCCTAAGAAAAGCACCAACATGTGAATGCAGCTTGCTGGGAACGGTACCTAGCACAAAATTAACAGCCAAATACCATAAGGTTATGGTTATGGATATATCTTTTGTTCTTGTCAAGATAACTTCCCCACTCGAGGTTGAAAGGCGCAAAGAAAACATTTTGATCTTGCCTGAAAGACTATTGAAACAACCTGATAACATTAGATAGCCTGAAGTCAGATATATTGATTTCCATCTAGGAATTCTTCTTTGGCAGATTACCGCACCGTAGAAAGAACATTTTTCTTCCGTTGTTGAAAAATGTCCTTTTCATTTTCTGCTGAATTAAATAATGAAAGGGACTTCAGAGCAAGCATAAATGAAAACATACATAACTGATCAGAGGGAATGGAGAACAAGAAGCAATGGTCTACATAAATATCCACTGGACATACAGACCAACATAAAAAAAAAGTCTCTGGATGACTTAGTTACAATACAATATTACCATCATCATTCCATATTTATTAAACATAAAATATTTTCAACGACGACGACCAGGAGGACGATGATGCTGAGTGCAAGAAATAAGAGTATAGAGAATGAGGGAAAATTCACAACCAGCATAGGAGTGAGCACACATGGAATGGACGATGCGATAACATTTCAGACTAACTAGACCCAGAGCCTGGCCTCACAACCACTCACAAGACCTCCAGGGAGATGGATTCTGACAGTAAAATCGTTATTCTCCTGATCTACATCAGGAAGAAGAGAAACAATAGAGGAAGTTGTAAAGATCCATGTGTAATATTTTTTCTGTGTGTGTATGTTTTTTTTTTCAGTCTTTTCTTTTAGATAGAGACTTTCAAAATCTCAGAGAGAATTAACCATCACTATCTTTTTCATTTTTCTTTTTCTTAAAAGAGTGAAAACTTGAAATTTGGGGATAACATTAACTGTCAAAAATCTTTTGGCTTCTAAAATGGCAAAACCAAGAATCTCCATGGAAGACCATTTTGCTCTCTTTTGAAGACAACGCTTTCCCCAGGAGACATTGTAAATGGCTGGTAGTAAGCAGGTTCTACGACAAAGTGTGTCATGTGCAACGAGTCTATATAAACATGAGTAGAGACAAAAATGTGATACGCAATGTAATCACAAGAGAAGAAAACATCCTAAAATACCTACATAGCTATATTGGTGGAGCTGATGACATCATCTTTGCAGTTAAATCCAGACAAAACAAGATGGTATGAATTTGGGTAGAAATAACTTTTGACTAGATATTTCACGTCGCGCAAAAGCTTGACACTACACTTTTCAATATAAAAATCACATACAATTAAAAAGTTATTCTTCATATTTTGCTACAAGAAGCAGCCAACATTTTGACACTGCACACAATTTAATACGCATGCCAGTATTTTCCAATATATTTATTCTTATTTTTTGTTCAGTTCACACACAACATCTGCGCAAACTGGAATACCGGTATTAGATTATGCACACCACAGCTACTACTCACTTGGCAATACTTCAGTGTGCCCGTTTTGTACATGTATACAACAGCTGAGGTGAAACTATAATGAAAGCTCTCAAGGCTGTACACACTTTACAAATACCAAAACTTTCCTCATGGTTTTATAATATTATTATAAAACTTAGTTTATGTGTTTGCATTTCAAGTGTAATTTCTCAAAATTGTACACACTGATGTACATCAATATTTTTCTTACTTGTTCTTTTGTTATCTTTATACAAGACCTGTTGGTTGCCTGTAGATTCCAAAGTTGTGCAAGATGCACAGATTTAAATAGTGTGATGACTGCTATGTACAACTACAGCACATCACATATGTGGACACATTTTGGTGCAGGTATTGAAAGGGGTAGCAGTGATAACCAAGTCTTTGCATTCATTAAAACCATGGGATGAAATGGTTCACAGTCAGTTCTGATTTGGCCAATTGGCTACTGTCAGACAAGACTGAACGACTCATGAAGTACATTATCTACATGGGAATCACTCACTCTTTTCACACTATTCTTTGATTTTCAATCACCATTGCATGTATCATAAAAAAATCTGACATGACACAAAGATATTGTTTTTTGTTTGTTTTAAGTTTGTTTTGAAAAGTTTTAGGTACACAATGCTTTGATGTTGTTTACTGTTTTCATGTTGATTTATGACCCATTACTACTAAACAAATGATCCCAGAATTTCTCTACCAAAATAAAATTTCATGATCATGATGTGATCGTTACTAGTTGGTACTCCTGAAAAGACAACTTGCTTATCCTGTCAACAGCAAGAAGCAGAGCAGTACAAGACTATAGCTTTCTTTTGAAAAGCTCTAAGACAGTGACAGGCCATCACTTTACAAGCTGACTATGAAGATAAGAGAGGGTGCATAATAGTATGGGAATGTCTTCTCTATTCATTTATTTATAACCTAAAGTTTCGTCTCCTATATGAGCTGCTGAATGCAAAGTTTCCCCTGTCAAAATCAATACTGAAAATAGCAAGGAAAGTGTCTCAATTTGCCATAACTGTATAGATTACTATAAAATTTGCTTTGGATTTTTATTTGTGTCCTGAAATATTCTCTTCCATCCTACAACTTGATGTCTCTCTTTACCCCCCCCCTCTCTCTCTCTTTTTTCTCCCATCTTTTGTTCTCCTGCCTTTCTTTCTCTCTCTCTCTCTCTCCTTCTCTCTTTCCTCCCTGACGCTGATATAATCACATAACTTCAACTAAGGTTTTTGTAATCCTATACAGTACATCATGATAGCAATATCTTTCTGATTTTGTTCTTATGCTGCAACTGATACCAGTATAGTAATAGCTAAACAACAACAACAACAACAATAACAATGACAATAACACCATTAGTATCAAGAATATGAACAAACTGGACATCTCCCTGAATATGACAAAATATACAGAAAAATACTGTACCCTTTCACCTCTCTGTCGACCGCATAATATTATTTTCTGATTATCAAGAGTTGCACCATTCACAGCCTTCAGTATGCAATAGCTAGCTTGAACATCTTGCAGCTATGGAATAATCTTATGTACATCATTGTTTTCTTCAAATATTCTGAACATAGTAAACATGAAAAGCGAGACATCTGCAGTTTTGTCATTCGGAAGGAAATTTAAGTAGATAAAATATGGCAGGGATAGTCAGTGGAGGACTGATGTCATGGACATTTGCAGCCGCAGTGTTCTGAGTTGTTGAAGGTACACATTCCAGAACTGGAACATTTTGAGTCCTGGGTAGCCATCAGGATCAGCACCGGACATTCGCACAAGAATTTCTTGCATAATTATCAGGAAGGGAGGACTCCAATTGGTATAAAGCATCCACTGTTTTCATGGAGCCAGCACATAATTTATATGGCCTCATAGAATGAACACATACATTTGGCCTCATAAAGTCGACATATAAATACAGTAGCATACATCATGTGTTTCTTAATGAAGTTGATTACATGTAATGATACATCACACTCATTACAAATAACTGTTTCTGTCTGGTATTATTTCAGTAGCAAGCAAACCCTCAGCATCCAGATATTATTGTGTCTCAGCACAAAACATTCAGTTTGTAGCCCGTACGCTATTTATAACAGGAAGTGTTGACTGACAATCCAGCATAATCACTCCTTTGCATTCATTTTCCCCTCTGTTCTCACAGTGTTACAACCTGACTTTTCAGTTCACCAGCCTTACAGAATGACTGTACCATAGCCTGGTTGTCAGTGTCATGAAAGGTGTCTTGACTAAGCTTTTAGCCAAACGTATCTCGTATGATGATGTGAGGGATGCAAGTTGACAAGTCTTTTAAAGTCTTAGAAAAATGGTGCTCCTGACTTAGTATTGTGGTCTGACACTGAGTAGGCTTTACAATCTGTTTCAGATACACTGTATGTCATAAAAACAATATGTTAGCTGGGTATCTGGGAAGCAAGTCTTTAAATTCAGTGTGCTCCAGAGATGGTCCGTGAACACAAATTCTGCAGTCTGTGGTGAGCTTGGCATTGATTTCTTTCATTCCATCAGTACAAAGAACTTGTCCTCTTATCTCCAAGCTATCGCATTACGAAATGTTTCTATGACTTGTCTGTTACACATGTTTAATCTTTCTTTACATGAGATGATTTCTAGATGAGACAAGACAACTGAGTAATTTACTCCATTGACAATGTAATGACAACATCAACAGATGCCAACATCATGTAGAAGGACACTGCATTATGATAACGGCTTTCAAACCACCCCTAGTCCAGCACTGTTGTCTAGGGCATTTATCCAGAAAGGTCATTTCACAGTTAGTGTCACAGCTCCTAATTGCTGACAAAAACTGGAATAATTACTGTAATTTCCTCAAGGTCATCATCAAGGTCAGATATAAAAAGAAACCAGTCATTAGCATTCCATGCAAAAACTGGAATTGTACTGTATTCTTTTCCAACATATACCACAGATCAATCCATCCTTGATTTGCACTACAAAGACCTTCAGAAGGATCTGGACAAGAATGTTTTGTAAAGTTATATGCATCCTTAACATAATGATGGGTTCTTTCCTCCATTATCTTTTAAAATACAATTTTTTTGTTTTTTTTGTTTGCAAGTATGATACTGGAACAAGAACTGGCAGGACAGGCCTAGTGTTGTCATGAGACCAGGCCAGACTGGAAGACATGGTTGGAGTAACACCAGGTCAAGGTCAAGATCAATGTCACAAAGAGAAGGAGGGAAGGGGAATAACTGTAAAGTGTTGTGGCAGCATTATCTGGATCCAGACTCGGAGTTTCGTTGTGGGCTCTGTACACTTTGTTACCCCTCATCACTAAAAGAAAGAAAAAACAGAAAACAAAATGTTTAATTCCCATTGACAACCAAATCAGGAACAAAAAATAACAAATACAAACATACTATTGTGAGGATAGAGAAATAGAAAGGCATCATAAATATTAATAACAAGATACTGACCAATCTTTTGGAATTCATATGGATTGTATTTCAGGCAAAGCACATTCATTTTCATTTCATGTTTTGACTCAGTATTTATACAATAACATTTTGAGGATCTGTTAGAAATAGCAGTAATACAATTAAATTTATTGCTAAAAAAAAAAATTAACTCAATTCAGAGCTCATGTTATGTGACTGTCGTGTACTATATCATTAACCTCAAAGCTGCACACATCACACAACTTTGTTAATTTGCTTAAATGATTTTCACAAAATGATTGAGTTCCTTGTCAGAACACTCCCTTGTGTCTGTTTGTCCACATACCTGCTGAGGCTGTGTGGTTGGTAGTTCTGACGTCAATGTACGAGCGGTCACCAAGCCCAGCCCGGGTTTTGGCAGCGATGTGGAAGCGATACCTGTGATTGGCTTTGAGCTGACCAATCCTGGCCTGAAGGGTCATTGGGGATTCGGCCACTGAGGGAACTGGAATGAGTGGACCCAGGCGATTTCCAAGCACTATGAGGATAGATATAGATCAAGCTCTATGAAGATAGATATAGAAAATGAGAGAATTTAATGTAAGATTTTCTCAACTGAATGTCATTAATCTTACAGGTGTCAAAGGGCTTTTTTGCTTAAAGACTTGCACATTACTGATATTGACTGCTTTATTTTGGGATTCCCTTTATGCATGCATCCAAAATGTGACATTGCATGACTTTACCTCTTCTGTAGCTAGGCTAATTGCATTGCAAACTATATCTTGAGGAAAGTGCCATCCATTGGATGAAAACACATACATTAGGCAAGGGGACATGCTACAGAATCATGAGCTGATTGATTTGTTTTCATCTGCGTCACCTGAAACAACTCTTTAAAACAAACCACTTCCATCTAGCCTTCCACACATCCATCCATCCAACTGTCTATCCACCCGTCCCTCCCTCCCTCCCTCCCTCAATCCATCCATCCATCCATCCATCCATCCATCCATCCATCCATCCATCCATCCATCCATCCATCCATCCATCCATCCTTTCCATTCACCATTCATCAATCCACTTTTCTATCCATCCATTCATTCACTCATTCACTCATCCATCTACCCATCCATCTGTCCATCTGTGTGTTTGTCCATCCACTATCCATCCATCAATCCACTCTTCCATCCATCATTCCATCCACTTATTCAGCCAATCAGTCAATCCAGTTATTTACCCATCCATTTATTTATTGAGTTATCTGTCTATAAATCCATCCAACAGATCGGGGATTCATGTCATACAAGGCGACAGAAAACACGTTTGTTCCTATCAAAAATGCTTATATGCAGATCCGTAAGACATGCTGTTATTGTGATATCACTGAACTGGGACTCAGTGTTTTCAGTTCTCGCTCATCCTTGCATAGTGCATTTTTTCACACTTGTAGTGTCTTTGTTATATTATCTTTTGTACCGTACTATGCCTAACCCACTACAACCTTACTTCTTTGGTAGAAACTGCTTTTGGAACAATCATTATAACAGCTCGTTATCTATCAGTGTGGTATCAATAAATATTTCAGCCTCCTTCAGAGTGCTATTTAAGTTGTTTTATCTCTGTATGGTGAGAAGATCTCTATTTGTGTGCCCTATTCCTGTCGTCATCAGTTATACTCTCCCTCTTCCCCACCTTCCCCCTCATTCCCCATCCTTACATATGAGTCAAGTTAACCACTCAGTTTGCCACTACTGCTCATAACTGCAACAAGTGCAAGACCATCCCAGTCCTTTCCAGACATAATCATTAACACTAAGAAAAGGCAAAACATGCACTTTTTTCGCACAAAATGTGCCTTTATAACAAATGGAACATAATTCGAGACCATCATCATTGATTAACAGCAAAAAAATAATTTTCTTTTTTTAAAAATTGTTTTGGGCACATAAACTTTGCTCAGTTAATGAATAAAACATAAATAACATCAGAGAAACACCAGCTTTTGTCACATATTACCAGCTTGGTATCCAATGTCAAACCCAGTGACGATACCATTGGGCCTCTCAGGAGGCAGCCAGCGTAAGGTGACGCTGTCTGAGGTGACCGAGTCAGCAAACAGACCTTGCACCACACTGGGAGCTGAGAATATCAAAGCAATTACAATGGTTGGTGAACAATAAATTTGAATGATGATTTGAGCCAAAGATTTGATATGTTAATTCAATAATACAGTAGCTCTTCACAACATTTTATTGCCCACCTATAAACCAGCTCTATATTTATTACTCACAAAAAAATCTAAAACTGTGAAATGATATTTTTACTTTGAAATCAATATACTGAGAAAGTGTAAATTAATAAGATGTGCACAGATTGTTTTGATTTTCAATTTCTATTTCTGGATAATACTGTAGATTAAACAATACAAAGATTTTAAGTTACACTCATCATATATTTTATTGCTATATGAAAATAATAAAAAAAAAAGACTAAAACTATTGGATTTTGTCCATGCAGTCATTTAATTTCCTAGTTTATATTCACTGTTCACACCATGCAGAGAAAGCATGATGATTATTAGTAAAAGTGAAAATGACCTACTTCCTTCAGGAGTGAAGACATCGATCCCCTCATCGGACGGCCCCTGGTAATGGGTGTTGACCACTACGACCTTCACTCTGAAGGTCGAGTATGCTTGGAGGTCAGAAATTGATCCTCTGACCAGCTGACCTGGTTGCGTGGATGACCCAGATATGGGAATATACACCTCTTTCTTGTCTTTTTCCTCCTCATTCCATCGCCAATAAAGAATCTGTCAGACAAGTGAGCAAGTAAGCAGCATTGCTTAATAAAAAAACATGGTGCCTTACAATCCTGAAAACAGCGCTCTAAGGAGAATTGCAATCATTGCTTACTGGATACTGGGGATATAAAAAGATCCATGATCAATCCTATGACACTGGAAGAAATCTACAATGATAGATCTGAAAGGTACATTTGTCTCTATCGTTCTTCCAAATCTGAGAAAGAGTTAAGGCCAAAAATGTCCAAAGGAACTGATACGGAAGACAAAACCCAAAAAAATCAGACCAACACAACTACATTGGCCTTCATGTGCAGATAATGCAACTCACCGTGTTTTTACAAATATCGGTAGATTCAGTCACGAAAGGCACTGCGTACAAAGGCAGAAAAGGGTAGCAGCTGTCCTAAGCATTTTGTAATTAGCACTACACCACCAAATCCAGAATACAGGCTGCTATAGTGATATAGAAATATGATATGGAGACAGCAGCTTGGTAAATTAATCATAAACTGAAAGAGCAGAATGCTAATGACAGAAGATATTATGGCTATGAAATTAGACACTTTATATTTAACCACAAGCAAAGAACTTCAGAAAGGAAATTGAGATAGTATGCCATGCACGCGAATCCAGTGACTTGGATAAAACTGTGTTGCATGGGACAGTAGATAGGAAGTGAGAAAGAGATGACAGGAAAAAAGATGCACCTTCAAATGTTCAGGAGTAGACAAAGAAAACATTTGCAAAGACCCAGACCCTGGCCCACAACTGCGCCGGAGGGAGAAGATAGTGCACAACTCATCAGGGGGTGCCCAGATAAGTCAGAGGGAGTTATGGTTTAAGATGAACTTTGGTGGAAAGTCAGTGAATCAGGGAAATCAAATGGAGAGTTCTGGTGAAGGACTGAGTTTGAATTGTGTTCTACTGAGAGTCATAGTCAACCTGGGCCAAACAAAATGAACAAACATATCCCACTAGGTAGTGTAAATTATAATAAGAGTTTGATTGAAAAGCAATCAGATTGTTGTTCCAGCTCTTTTATGCTAATCTGCCTTTCCTAAATGCAGTTTTCCCATGAATTTTAGCCTTTTCCATTTCACCCCTTCTTTAGGTCTTCCTTAATGTTACATAGTTTATAGTTCACTGAAAGTTTATATTCTGGAGAGAACTTTAATTTATCTTTAACCCATTGAACCCTACAGCACGGTACACTGGAAGATTTTTCTTGTGTCAAATTCCCCACAGCACCGTAGACCGGGCTGATACACTTACTCCAGTCCTATGCGTCCACTACAGTTAAAAACAGATCTAGTAGGTTGCTTTGGGGTAAGGACATTTGGGACTATGGTGATTACAAATGTCTGCGCCAATGATTGTGTTTGAGTTTGTGTCTACAAAAGATATTGAACATGTCTGTTCTCGGCCCAGAGGGCCAGGCACAAGGGTTTTTCAGGAACTGATGACCAGGGTTCAAAGGGTTAATGCTTAGATAATTTGAATTGGACTTTAGACCGAAAGGGATTACTGCCTAGTACATGCAGATACTCATTTACATATGAGAGCTTCTTCATTTCGATAATTATATTCACATATAATTATCATCTCCAAAACTGAGAATTAATTTCTTCTAACATGTTCCTTGCTCTAGGCGGATAGTGTGAAAATAAACATTTTGAATAGAATTAGTGTCATACTGCTAAGATGACTAACACAGACTGACCTTGTAACCTCTGAATTTGCCACTGATATTTCTGATACTTGGATCCACAGCCTCCCAAACAAAGTGAGCTGTGCTCTGGGTCAAATCTCGACTTTCATCCAGTCGGAAGCCTTTGACCATCACCGTTGGCTCTGTATTGACACACACAAAAAAGTAAATACTTTAGATGTGGTTTGTTTCCCATATCATTGCACAGACGGAGTAAGTTTCAAAGAAATCACAATAGATGATGAATTTATGTTTTTACATAACAAAAAGGTAAACAAAGAAACAAACAAAATCAACTTAAATTTTGAAAGAGTACACAGAAAGACAAACACAGTAATAAACATTTTGAAATGGAAAAAACACTACTGCACCCATTATAAAAGAATAATCACTCATACCTTGACACTTAGGAGAAGAAGAAGAGAGAGCATGCCATGTAATTCTCAACAAGCACCAACAGAAGATGAAATAATGTAAACACATATCAAAAAGAACCACAGATGTTCATAAATGATAAACAGGCTGATACTCAAGCATTTGCAAAATTGATATGGAAAAGGTGCAAAGTCAGATGAAAACATAAAACAGAAATATGAATATATAGAAACATTACAAACAAACATATAACATGAAATATGTTCTAGAAAATTTCAGCTGGTGACAAACAACGCATATACATAATTTCTTTCTCTAAACGTCACTGACCTGCCTCATAGCTCCGACCCAGATAAATAAATGCCGGTTGATGGGCTTCTCCCATATCGTTCTTTGACTTTACCTGTTAACAAAAGAATAAGAGATATTAAGTATATTGCACAAGAACTATCGGCAGGAAAAAGCCATTAAAATTACAATACCCTATTGCACATTTTTGTCATTTTTTATATTTCGTCTACATCAGTTCATCTCTCTCATCTCGCTCCACATAATCTCACTCGAGATCATCTGTCTTGCCAATTTCATCTTACGTTGTCTCATTTTACTTATTCCACATTACAGTCTGTCTCACTTCATTTTATCTACCTTGCCTCATTTCACCTATTTTGCCTCATTCCATCTATCTTACCTCATTTCTTCTTCATATATTTATCTCACCTCATTTCACTCAATTTAATTTAATTTCATTGAATCTTCATTTTTTTTATCTGTCTCACCTTATTTCATCTAATCATATTTCATTTCATTTATCTTATCTGATTCTATCCCTTTTTGCTTCATTTCATCAATTTTATCTCATTTCATTCAGTCAAAGTTTGTTTCACAATCTTATTATTTTATTTCATCTGGTCTTTCACATCTTCTAATTTCAGTCACAGTGAGTATTGAGATCTGTGTTTCTTTCCCTGTGTTCAATTTCTTAGACTATCTTTTCTTTCCTTCTCCTCCCTTCTTCTGTCTCCTCTTTTCTATTATTATTTCAATTATCACATTATTAATCATACTATCTTATCTTTGTCAGTCTTTACTAAAAATCTCTTGTCCAGACTTACCTGGAACTCATAGAGCCCGTACACCTCGTCCACCTCCTGCTCAAACCTGGAGGCGTAGGTGCCGTTGACCGTTGCAGAGTTCCAGGCCAGACTGCCCTTTCGACGCCACAGGACAAAGTAACAGAAGCCAGGCCCGTGGAACGATAGACGGTGCAGGGGCTATGAGGGTGCGGGAAAGGGGAGGAGGTTTAGAGAAAGAAGAAAGAAAAACATGAGGTAATACTCGATAAACCATACAACATATTATTATATAATGATTCTGAGAACAAAGTGAGAAGTCTAATGGGAGGAGAAAGTGAGGGAGAGAGGGATATGGAAAAGTAACGTTACACTAGTATGCGCAATGGTTCTAAGCACTGTTTATGAATGACAACATCACATCTACTGCAGAAAAGCAAACGCCAGTGAAGATTCTGAGGACAGTCTGGGAAGTCTGGAGCTTGGGGGGGGGGGGGAGGGGGGGGGGAAGAAAGAGGAAGATGGACAGGGGCGTACAAAAGGAGAAAGATAAGTACAAGGTGGACTTTATTAACTGTAAGAATAATGAAAATATAGCTAAAGACACAAAGTATGACCGCAATAATAACATCCATTACGTGATCAGGCAAAATAAGGTAAGTGGGCGTACTTGGTATTGGTGTATGACAAATCAACAACCGTTTACAAAACGTGAGCAACATTGTTACACTTACTGTAATCTTATGAAGATTTACGAGAAAATCAATAGTGTTGTCATTAACAGACAGCTCAGTAGGAAGGAAAAGGGGAGGGTGGGGTTTCAAAATAGCAAGAAAGGTGAGATAGTACAGCAGATGAGAAGACAGGCAGTATCGTTGCGGAAAATTAAGAATAAGGAAAAGGAGATTTAAGTTTTTCAGTTGTTGAGGGCGGGGGAGAGAAAAAGAGAGATGGTGATGACAGAAATGATGGAAGGGGAAAGAGAGAAAATTAGAGTGAGAAAAAGAAACGGGAACGAGGGAGCGACAAAGAGTATGAAAGAGAGAGAAAAAGAGCAAGACAGAGAAAGAAAACGAGACCGAAAGAGCAGGGACAGCGAGCAGCTGAGACAGAAATGAAGGAGAAAGTGAAGAACGGGAGAAGAACGAGACAAGAGAGAGCGAAAGAAAGAAAAAAGGAAATAAAAAGAAGAAAGGGAGAGCGAAGAGACCAAGGAGAAAGACACAAACAGAGAGAGAGAGAGGGAAAGAGAGAGGAAGAAGGAGGAAGGAAGATGCACAGAGATAGAGATAGAGAGAGACTGCAATCGTGACAAGAGCGGTATAGTGCAGACGCCACAGCACGGATACAGAGGGCGACGGGTGACAATAGGATAATCATGTTGCCCGGTAACTGGCACGATTCTGCCATTAAAACCCATCTGTAACGGGAGACTACTCCAGTTTTTGAGAAATGATGAGTCGATACAGTCGTGTTACCGATACGGGAAAGGTAATTATGCATTGACTGAAAAGATGTTTTTTTTTTAAGTATAAAAAATAAAATACAATAATAACAATAATAATAATAATTTTAAAAAAACAACAACAAAAAAAAGTCGATTGAAACCCTAGAAGTGTCGAGTGGCCGATCCGGTTCATCATACCTCACATTTGAATTCTTTTTGAAAGAAACAATAATATAGCAAAATTGTACCGGTCTATAATAATTGTCTTTGAAGTTAAATTTTTGGAACATAAAGTATAAGTACTGAAACCTGGTAAGTCAGATATTTCTATTGACATTGTTTTAAAGGGTTAATAATCACATTTCTTGTATTGTCCGTCTTATTTGATTGTCAATTTTCTTCTAGCCTTCCAAAGGCATTTAATTTTAATACCCGGGAAAAAAGGCATACTTTCCTTTTCTCTTCTCCTCGACCGTAAGATAATAAAATGACCCATAAAATTCTGCGTCTTTTTTGTCCTTTTGTATGCTAAATTTGCAGCGCTGCGATTGGAAGCAATTTTGCAGTGAGGATGAAGCAGCTATGATTTTTGCGTCTATGTCTGTGTTAGGTAAAGCTTGCCTGTTTGATCCCACGTACATTCAATTCCATTACAGTTTCATCTAGTCGATTCTCAACGATTTTGCTCCTTTGCTAATTTTCAATTGAGTCTGAAACATTCTGCTATTCTATCTGAAATATTATTTTCTTGTCCCAGCAACCTTTATTCTATCAAATCATTCTACAATTCGCATTATTGTAAATTGTGTTCTATCTTGAATTCTGTTCCCCTTCTAATAAATTCAGTTCTCTCTTAAATATTGTAATCCCTGTTCGCTAAAATTTATTCTGTCTGAAATATTTTATTCCAGGTCTATCAATTGAAATCTATTCTTGTTCTAAGATATTCTCATTTTGTGTAAAACATTTTATACCTGTTTTGTCATATTCTATCTGATATCATTCCCATCTACTCCATTTCATCTTATTTGAAATATTATATTCCTATGCTATTTCAATTTCTCTGTTTTATCTGAAATACTCTGTTCCAAACTAGGCTTTTCTGAGCACCACGACTATTATGTTTCCATGTTATTTCTACCAGACTACCCGGCTCTCTTCAGTATTAACTATCATCCCCTTGTGGCTTGTATTTTTCGGATCAAGTATATTCTGACGTCATTCATTTCATTCTCTTCCAGACCCCCACTGTCTACAGATTGTCTTGGCCAGTTCCTAGACTTGGTATCTCTAATTCTGCCTGCCTCCTTTGCCCTCTGTTTTTTCCCATACTTTTTATAAACAGTTATCATTTCCTGTTCCCGATGACATCATCTTGCTATTTCTAGCTCCAGCTTTCCAGGGAAGCCTACGACCTTTTCTATGATTAACTCTCTCACTGTCCACTTTTGTTACTGTTTACTTTGCTGTCTTTGTATAAAAACACCAGAGATCTTTGTCCGGCAGTGGAAACCACTGTTCCAAAAAAGATGGTGATTAGGCTGCTGTATTCCCAGGGACAAACATTTCATCACACAGATTTGAAAATCACTTTCTTTCTATGTGTTTTATTTTGCTAATGCAACTATGCCGCAGTCAAGGACGCCATCAGGTTTTAGATTCAAAAGTGAATATCATTTGAAGTGGTTATTCTCTATTCTAATGATCCTTCGCTTATATTCCTACCACTTTCATTCAAGTTGAGGTATACGAGAGGCAGCCACAAGGTATTAGATATTTCAAATGCCCTACAAGGGCAGTGATCTTACAATAGGAAAAAAGAATGCAAGGACGCCAGTAACGAAGACGCCCGACTGATTTGCTACATACCAGAAAAGCAGGTAGGGCCATCAAATGACGATGATGATAACGATGGATAATAAACAAAACGTCTTCCTCATAGCTGTGTATATAATCGATATATATAAGCACATGGCTCACACAATAAAGAGACATGACAGATATGCTCAAGGGAATGACACAACACAAGGATGTCACAGCTAACACAGAGAAGGAGAGGAGAGAAAGGGAGAAAGAAAGAGAGAGAGAGAGAGAAAGGACGGAAAAAAGAACTGAATGTTGATGAGAGACATGTCAAAAGTGTTGTTTTACATTGCACATGCATAAAGCACATTATAAAATAATTATGAACTGTGGCCCTCACAAAGTCTTATACTCGTTTACATTATATAAAGCTTACGTAAATATGTTATCTTACATCAGAATTATAAGTAGAAGCATAATTAAGGATGAAACATGACTGACAGCCATTTTGCAAGAATGGCTGAAACTGTCATTTAGACAAAGGGTTTAACGATAAACGAATCTTTAGATGATGCTAACATAGTTCCAGAGCGGCAGAGCAAAAGATGAAATGGACGATGCAAATGATGGTGATTATTCGTGAAATTCACTGCCCTACTTTCCTCATCACGGCCATATATTTTTTGCAGTCACTGTATCGTTTCAATTGCTCTTTACTCTAAATATAAAAATAAGACAAGCTCATCTTTTGAAAATGTTATTATTAGTAGTATTGTTATTACTGTTGTCACCATAATGATTATTATTAATATTACTATAATTTTGTTATAAATATTAAACTTGCTCATCGATAATTCATAAAGATGCCAAATTATTATTAACATTATTTCTTGAGTTTGCCTTGTTCTGATGCTATTCATGATATTTTTGTCTATATTATTATGCACGATAGTACCGAGTATGAATGTTTCTACCAATTATACTTTGTGCGGAATTTCCTTTTGAGCACAGATAAGATTTGTCTTACCTTATCTTATCTTCCCTTGTCTTTGTACATCCACAGATCATAAATATGACATCTTATTTTAATGCCGTTTTTCTCACTCCGATACGAGAGATTCAGAGTGCGGTAGAGACTTGACATTTTTATTTGTTCTTATGAACGATGTTTAACTTATTTGCCACGGGTCAACGCAGGATATTCCAAAATTAATTCTTTTACTCTTTTTCTGATTAATAAAAAAATGTGGGCGTCAACATTATAAATGCAGCACGTTAAATTCTTTGCATAGTCAGCAAAACAAATAGGTGATTGCAAGTGTTGGGCGAAAGGAGGTAATTGCAGCATAAATATGACATTTTTTTTTTTTTTTGAAACCCTGGTAAACAGGGGTTTTTATCAATCTCATGTTTATTTCTTCTAAGTGTACTTTTGTTTAGTTGCTTATAAAAATATTATTATTATTTTATTTTGGCTTTTAGTTTTGTTGCTGATTTTTATTCTCACTGTTGTTATGTCAGGGCAATACGTCATCACTCAAGGCGATATTTTGCGCGTATGCGAACTCAACCCGTTACCATGGCAACTTCATTCTTGACGGAGGCATAGGAAGTTCCGGTGCAATATGGCGCATTTCACATGAGCTCTGCCGGGTTTTTTGTTAATGAACGTGCCAGAGTTCCGGGCCACATCATAATAATCCAGGCCAGGCTTTTATTTAATTGAGCCTTCCTTCAACCCCCAAGTCTGTTATGTTTGAAAAACACGATAGAAGTTTGACTCCGAGGTCTTCTTATGGGACATCTTGGTGTTGCAAGGAGATGTACCTTTAGTAATTATGAAAAAGAAGTTTTTATAATGAAAAGGAAATTTTATATTGACAACAATGAACGGGAAGTGTAAATTGACAAGAAAATTGAAGCTCAACCAGTGATAATGAAACGGCTTGCCTGCGAAAGAATGAAACTAGTAATCTATTGAAGTATGGAAACTTCTATGGGAACAATGGGATGGTTTCTAAGATAACAATGGCAAAGTTTCTAACACTACAATGACGTCGTCTCCTGGTGTCAAAATGGGACAGTGAACACACCATTACAATGGAGTATTTTTTGATCTGCCTCGAAGTTTTTGTAATTGACAACTCTTGTGCAGTTGTGCTCAAGGTTAAGCTTAGTCATTGCTGAAGAATACCAGGAGAAGGTTCTGTAAAGTTCTGCATATTACATGCACAGGTCTCAACAGGAGAGGTCGAATAGGACAGGGCAGGGAGAGACAGAGACACATTAATACAGAACAGGGCAATACCTGTAGAAAAGAATGGTGACGTAGAAAAGAATGGTGACACCAAACGAAACAATGTTTTAACATAAGAGGGAATAATTGACACACTCTGCTAATGTGAGTCCATAATTCAAAATAATGATAATAATATAAGAATAGTAATAATATAAAAACATAAGAACGGCTGGAATTGGAAGTGTGTGTGTGTGTGGGAGGGGAAATTGGACTATTATTATTATTTTTCTTTTTGACCAGCTAATTTCCGTCATAAAAAATTATTTATGTGATTCGATTTAATGACTCCAACTTCGACCAAATTTTGGAGCTTAATGTATAATAGATCTGATAGAAAGACGTAACAGCAAGTCTAAGGCTTGCAAATGTTGCGTTATACAAGGATATAAAAATTTGAATTTACAATCGTATACGATAGCACTTGTTCAGGAGAGGAACGACAGATGTAAATAAAGGAGCCATGCAACATCAAGATGCCATACTTAACCAAAAACAAAACAAAACAAACATACAAACAAAAACAAATAAGAACCAATTTTGACTGCACAAGTTATTTTTTTTGGCCCCTCTTTTTGTAATGCTCGTCTTAAACCTCTTATATTTGACTAAGGGAAATAACCTAGCTAATGAAAACCATAGCTAATTAATGAACTGATTAATTAATTAAAACACAATAGACTGAAAAAGTACTGAACATTGCTATGAAACATACAGAGAGTAATTTTAAACTGCACGTGCTGAAAGGACATCGTGTGCTCGGTCTTTAATCTCAAATTTCCGGCGACGTAGGAGTTTTGTAAGGCAGTGGGGATGAGGGGAGACCTGGTTGTAATTGCTCTGTGCGTGTGTATGTGAGCGTATGTGGTCGTATGTATCGGTATGATGGCCTTCTGCATTAGGTAAAAGCATGTAATTTAGGAAAACAATAAGAGACGGTGGTTTGTGAGAAACATCGCATGGCAAATGCATAAGAGAAAGTCACGACATGGGAACAAAACACGAGATGAGCTGAGAGCAGAGGAAAAATTTGTTTAGAGGCGTGATGATTGCTGTATAAAATAAATGAACCTTTTACGCTGTATTATATTCGGGCCTATCTTTTCAAACAATTGAAATGCTGGCTCCCTACAGTAGGCCTACTTAAATGAAAATTCTGAAGAATGCACCAAAGCGAGTGAAGATTGCGTTTGTGAGCCTATGGGAACCAGTCCTACGATGAAAATATTCAATTTTGGGCAAATGTATAACACTAACAGTTATTTTCTGCCACGAACTTTCCAAGTCTTATTGAGGTTCAAGACATACTGCCTGGTTCTGTATGAATTTCCACACTGTCAGAAAATACTGAAAGCTATTTTTCAAAAAACATGTTTTTCTTTGGAATTTTCTTCAACTAGATAATCTAGACATCATATAATGATTTTTCCATAGCGTCAGAGACATAATTGATACTATTATATATTTTTTCATCAGACATATAAAGCCAGAAGGGCGTAGGCATAAAAAAAGATGAAACATTTGCGCAGACCCAGGCTCTTGCCCACAACTACGATAGATGGAGAAGACTAATGCTTAAATCGTCAAAATGTCACACAGTGATGCCAGGCAGTGGTAATGACTAAAGAGAAAGAGCAAGAGAAAGATAAAGAAAGAAAGACAGACAGACAGACAGATAGATAGATAGATAGATAGATA
>JBCEWB010546291.1:0-18669 GCA_039654565.1 Peronia peronii | reverse complement strand
TTCGAGAAAGATTATGCCCAGAAAGCCAGGAAGAGGCAATAAAAGACACAGAAGTCATGAAGAGAGGGCTAGTATGTGAAAAGGGTGTTTTGAGGTCAAAACCCTAATAAAAAACTCTCTATGCCAATTTTTCCCTGAAAAAAAAAACAACTTTAAACGCGTTTTTCTCAAAACCCAATTTTTTATCAGTATTTTGCTATCTACTTTTTTGTTTCTGAACCGATTCTAACGAAATTTGGCAGACATCATGTTCATAGCAAAACTCAAAAACATATACATGCGCGTCCCATTCTGTTGGTACGTTTCAGAGAAAAAGGAGGTTTTATTATGTAAAATTGGAGAAATTTGAAATTTTGCTACATGGCATTTTAAAAAATTTCTAGAAAATTTTCTATTGCATACAAATAGCTGAAAATACGTAGCTTTTTAGATATTATGTCAAAAACGATGCTCACCAAGGTTCATCAAGTTCAATTAAAATTTGGCGGACTAGATAGATTTTGAAATTAGTTATTTTAGAGATGCCAAAATCCAAGATGGCGGTGTTGCCATGGCAATTATTTGAAAAAGTCGATTTTTTTCATTGTTTTCCTCTAATTTGAACATGCCGAATGTGATGGACAAGTTAAAATAGCCTATCTGTAATAATTTAAAAAAAATCACCTTCGGGACCACCCTCCTCCCCCTTTAAAACTGAAATGCTTTAGGAAAACAAACACGGAATATCCTGCATGACAATTCCTCTTCATATCCATATTCCGTTACCTACTCTGATATTAAGATGATAAAAAGATATATCTTGAGTACGATGGAAGTGATAGCCAGAAACTTAAGACAAGTAGGCCATGTGTGGTAGAGATCTGAATGTGTGTGCGTATTGTGTGTGCTGATGAGAGAAAGATAGAGAGATAGACAGAGAGTGAGAGCGAAAGAAAGAGACAAAGAGAGAGAGTGTGAGGGAGAGATAAAGAGAGAGGGTGAGGGAATGGATTAGAGAGAAAAAGTATGTTTGGGTGTGTTTGTAAGTGTGTGTGTGAGAGAGAGAGAGAGAGGAATAGAGAGAGAGAGAGATGAGAATCAAATGTAACAATAACAACAACAACAACAAAATTAAGGTTCTGTCACAAAGGTCAAGCTTCCAGTAGCACATGTTCGGTGAAAGGTCACTCTTTTTGTTTTATATTTCTTTGGCTTTTTTTTCTTCCTCCTTTCACTTATTTCTCTTTTTTTCTGTCTGTCGTTCCTTTGTGGGTCTTTCATGGTCCCAACAAGCTTCGAAAAGAAAATGTCCCGTTGAAGATCAAAATTAGAAATGCTTAGTCATAGTTGTTTTCTTTTTCTGTGTTTTGCTTTTGTTTATAATTATTAGTAGTAGTAGTGGTAGGAAGGCTCCTCAGGTGGAGCGAGACAGATGACGGACTTCAGAGGAAGAGTGGGTTCTTTCATTAGATGTTTCGGCCGTTAACTTCCTGGCATTTTCTAGAACCCCGGTCACACCAGGGTCATGATTCCCGGTGTCCGTCACCCACCTTTTTTTTTTTTTTTCTCAGGGACTCTGGTGGGATTTGAACCAGTGCAGTTTGGTTTTAGGTCCAGTCCTCTAACCCCGCAATGCTACGTGTGCCACTGTTTTTATGGCATAACTTAGTCTATTTAAATCTACCGTCCGGCATCAAGTGGTGTAGGGGTGACATTGTTCGCTTTGCACCACATCCAACAGGAAGAGTTCTCTGTTACTGTTTGCTAACTCACGCAGGCCACTTCTAACATTCCGGCCACTTAAGTTGAGCTTCTTCAGTAGAGAATATATTGTTGAACCAATGCAGCCCCTTGCTCCCACTTCTGCTCCGAATATGTTTGCCTTCACTCCGGCTTTACGGCAAATCTGATAGGAGATCTTGGTACTTGGCCATCTTGTACTCGTGCTGCTCCTCCATACTCCGCCTATTATGATTATTATTATTATCATTATTTTTTATTTATTTATTGCATGACCTCATCAATAGTCATAATCCAGCTCAGAATAATAAAAGGTGATTTCATAAATCAAAGTTCCCCGTCTGATTATCTTGATTTACTCTCCATCTCCGCTCCTGTGTGACAGAAGAAAAAGCCCTTGAGGGTAAAAAACCAGTCATCATTGTCAGATTAAAATGACCACAATTTATGATTTGAAAGATGATCCTGTTTGGAAAAAAATGTGGGGGTAGGGGAGATGATGTTTTGTAAAGTTTGCTCAAATTAATCTTTCAAAATTTGTTTGTTAATCCCAGTACGTATCTATTGTGTGTTGTCATTTAATTTAAATTATTTAATTGATTTGTTTAGAATAAGATCATAATTATATGGAGTTTATTGTACATTGTATGTATGGCGCCCTAAGCTGATACATTTCAGAAAAGGCACGTATGAGTTAAAATTCCTACACCTGTAATTTTATTACTGTTGTGTTTATTATAATTCTTATGCAATACTCGGAGAGTCAGACATCAATAGAACATAACAGCCATGTTCAAATAGTAAAAAAACAACAACAAAAAACAAGAGTGACCAGATCAAAACGTCAATATGAAAAATTTAAAACTCATGAAAAATAATAAATAAGTTCATAAAAAGAAAGGGCTGACATGATGGAAATAAATCTCCAGAAGGAAAGCCCATCAAGGCTTGCGGAAGAGGCAAAAAGCCAGTTCTAGAATTTCAAAAAATTGCGCAATTAACTAAGAGTAGGAATGCTATCATGCTAGAGAGAGAGAGGGAGGGAGAGAGAGGGGGGAGGGGCAGAGATGTGACATTTCAAAAGCAGAAGTTCAGGAAACGATCAAAAATGATAATAATAGTAAAATATTAACAATAATAATAACAAAATAATGAGTAATAGAAGGATTAGTAGATTTTGAACATCAGGATAGACTTTGACCTGCATTGATCAAAACAAAAACGATAACTGACGAAATGAAATGTTTATATTATCCTTTCTAATTCAGAGCAATGTTGGCCTCACATTACAAAGGTACGCGTGATGTTGTCCGGGTGTCCATCGGGGGCGAATATGATAGTAACTGAAGGTTTTGTTGGCCAATGTTGTCAGGACACACACGTCCGCACATGTCGCACAGATGAGTTCTTGTGGACGAGGTGAGATGTAGTGTCTGTCCCTCTCGAATGTAGCCGTTGTCGTGGAGGTGAGAAAGGTCTCTAGGATGCTGCATTGCTTGTGGAAGATTGTAGCTCCAGTGGCTTGAAGCCCCACGATCGGGGACTGCTCGTGAGTAAGTTCAACAGATTCCTTTCCGTGAATTTGGTTAACTCCCCAAATACCAGAAATTATATTAGAAGACACGGATAATGTAGGAAAAAACAAAAAAACAAAAACAAAACATGATAACTGTGAACTGTTAATTACAGAACAATGGCACCTATAGGTATGAAAATAAAATAGTGTGCGTACGATAGAGAAAGAGGGAGAGCGAGAGAAAGAGAGAGAGAGAGAGAGAGAGAGACAGACAGAAGGAGTCTATGAAAATTCTAAGATACATAGTAGAAGAAGTAAGAAGAAAAACAACAAATGCACTGCAATTAAAACTGGTTCTCTGCCCTCAAACACAGAAAAGAGAGACAGAGAAGGAGAGAGAGAGAGAGACAGAAGAAATAAAAAAATAGAAGGATTTTTTTAAAAACGTCCAATGCTATTCAAGGAAACAAAAAGAAGGAGAAGAATTGACGCGTTAGGTAAAACAAAAATCCCCGCCTTCGAGCAGTGATGTAATATGTCTGACGATAGAGAAAGTGTATGTGTTTGTATGGGAAGGGGGGAGGTGGAGAGAGAGAGAGTGTGTGTGTGTGTGTGTGTGTGGGTGTGCGAGTGTGTGTGTGTGTGTGTGAAGGAGTCGATTGACATTTTGGTGATTTTCAATACACCAAAAAAACTAAGTGGCGCACTAGACAAAACTAACCCTCTGCCCTCGAACTCTGACTGATATATTTCTGAGAGAAATTGATGTGTGTCTGTGGGGAGGGGGGGGAATAGGGATAAAGAGACATATAAAGAGAGAAGGACAGAGAGAGAGAGAGAGAGAGAGGAATAAAGAGGTGTTTATGAAATTTCGAGGACATTAAAATTTAGCTAGACAAGACGAATAACAAAACAAATTCTCAAAATAAATAAACTGGCCAAGAGTGATTGTATTGGGCTGAGGGACTGGTCTCTATGGAATTTCGAAGATATTAAATACTATTAAAAGGAAAAAAATGAATAGACACCAGAAAAAAATGGTCCCCTGTCACCGAAGATAATGCGGTGTACACATGAGAGATAAAGAGACAGATGGGTTTACAAAATTGCGGAGATCTTTAACAACACAACAACAAAACATGGTATACGAGGTTGGTTTTTTTAAGGAGAGAGAGAGAGAAAGAGAAAGAGAGAGAAGTATATGAAACATAGAAGATCTCAAGTAATTAAATAATAATAAAATTAAAAAAAACACACACACACACAAGAATACAAAACACAATAGATAAAACTGTTTCCCTGCCCTCGAACACAGTGGGATTGCGAGATATAGAGGGACAGAGAGAGAGAGAGAGAGAGACCGACAGATAGACAGACAGGCCCATAGACAATCATACAAAGGGAGAGAGAAAGAAATATAAAGAGAACGCGTGTATTATATGATATATCAAAGATATTCAATAAATCAAAATAAATGAGAAAGAAAAAAAAAATAGTGCAAAAGATAAATCTGGTCTCATGTCTTCGAAGCCATGCGATGTACATAAGTGAGACAGAGAGAGGGAGAAAAAGAGAGAAAAACAGGCTGACAGACAGACAGACAGACAGACACGTAAACAAAGAGCGAGAGAAAGAACGGGAAGGAAGATGTGAACTTTGTAAGATATTCAATAATTTAAATTTAACAAGAAAGAAAAACAAAACAAGAAAAACAATAGCTAAACCCTACCCTCTAACAAATGCAATCGACACAAGAAAAAGAGAAAGACAGACAGATAGACAGACACACACAGACTCATACAAAGGGAAGAGAGAGAGAGAGAGAGAGAGAGACAGAAGGAGAGCTGTATCAAATATCGAAGATATTCAATAATTCAATATTAATAAGAAAACACACACTTACGCACTCATACAAAGGGAGAGATAGAGAGAGAGACGGAGAGCCTATATGAAATATCGAAGATATTCAATAATTCGATATTAATAAGAAAAACACACACACACACACACACAATAGAAAAATCTGGTTTCCTGCCCTGGAACACAGTGTGATGCACACTTGACAGCTATCGACCTAATTTGCTTGTAATCCGCTTCCATTCTTTTTTGCTCTCCTAACTTACTCCCTTGTTTTTCTAACACCTCCCCCCCCCCCCCCCCCCCTCCTCCTTCCGCTTCCCCCAGTCATTGGACTGGAGACAAGAGACGTCCGTATCCACCACATCCCTGCCGTGTGGAGACTAATTTCTTACACAGGCAAGATTCAATTTCAGCTTCGGATCACGCTTAACTTTGCAAGCAGAATGTTTCATCCACTTGAATGCAAGAAAATTAAGCACTTGTTACGGTAATAAATATGTGCAGGGACGAAAAAAACAAACAAACAAAAAGAACGACAACAACACAACAACAAACAACATTATAATATAAACGAAGCAAAAGACGAAAAAAAATAATTTAAAGAAGAAAATACAAAAAAATAACATAAAAAATGAAGAAAAAATGCATCCGATTTTTTTTAAAAACTTTTTTTTTTATATTCACAAAGCTGAATGTCAATTCTCGTGCTAACTATAAAATAACGAAGTGACGCTTACATCTGGTTGAAGGACTATTCATTTTTCATTTAGGCCCTTTAAATAGTCTGTTTTTGTTTGCCCGATATTTTGCATTCGTTGCTTTTGCAAAGCTTTTGTGGAAAACTAACGTATGACAGCCGTCCGATTGTAAACAATCCTTGAATATTTTCATAGCAAAATATGAATCAATCCCTTATTACAAAGCTTTTGTATTTTTTGTTTTCATTTTTTAAGGCAAATTCTTTGACATTATATTTTTTCAAAAGCAAGAAGCATATCCTGAGAATATTGTCTGATTATATTTTATGTACAGAGTCGCTCATTAAAAGTTATTATTATTTTTACACTAAGATGGAGATCAACACACATAACATACATACGGAGAGAGAGAGAGAGAGAGAGAAAGAGAAAGAGAGAGAAAGAGTGAGTGAGAGAGAGAGAGAGAGCCCGCGGAGGGAACAGTAATAGAGGATAAACATGTATGGGTATGTTGATGAGATTGTCAATGTTATTAGCATTTTTTGAAGAAAATCAGTTAAGCAAAGACTTGCCTCTTTAGAATGATAACACCCATTTGACAATCTTCCTGTGCCTGTATTTCCTTTTCTTAAATGTCGCTGGCTGTCAGATGTGACATGACTGAGAGGCCGCAGTGCTACTAAAGTAGACATATAACAGTTTGGAATCGGGCTTACAATTCTTAGTGTCAGTGGTCTTAGGTGGCAAACAAGGCCTAGAGAATGGCCGACCATTCTGTGTTTTAACTGAAGCCATCCTGGCTACTATCCAGATAAAACAGTATATCGAACCACCTACCAGATAAAGCAGTATATATAACTGCTCTGGTCCTGAACAACAAAGGCAGCTGTTAGTATGAGATACTAAGCGATATTATTGTGTGACTGAGAAAGGCAGACTTCCACACAAAACAGACAAAATAATAGTAATGATAATAATCATCATAATACATCATATTGATATAGCGCGCCATCTCGTAGAAGAAGCTCGGAGCACTTTACACCAAAGGGGAAAATGAATAAATAATTACACTAGGACAAACACACACAAACACATGCACACACTTTCTGTGCAATGTGTCTGTGGACTTCTATTCTACTGCTTATAAAACCTACAACAATGTAGTTTTAAAAGACAAAGAATCAAAAATTCTAAGGTCTATCTCAGATAGGAAATTGGCAAAATTCGGATTTTTTTGTTCTTTTGGCTAATCACGTAAGGGGCTTTGACAAAAAAAAAAAATAATAATAATAATAAAAATAAAAAAAATTCTTCACTGAATGACATATGGCCTGAATTATGATCTACATTTTCTGTTTGCTATAGAAATATAATATTATTATTATATTCTGCTGCATACCCAATTGCCCTCGATAGACTATAGCTGTAAAGCGACATTAGAAAGTTACATATACTGCATTGTTAAAATAATATTGATTGATGTCCAGTAGTGGTTAACCTTCTCTTATGTACATGTTAACGCGTAATGGCTCTCTCTGGCAGCTAACCTGTGTCGCAGATAAAAAAAAAGAAGACCTTATCACTACTGAGGCGGTCGCAGTGGCCATGTGGTTTGACGTCTGCTCCGTGGTGAACAACTCACGTCGTGGATTGTAGGTCCCACTCGCGGATCCTGCCATTGGGGGATGGATGGATACGAAGATCGAAACCTGCATTTTTTTCAGTCCCCTGGATTCTTGGATAGGGAAGCCTAACATCTGGCCTAAATTCTCGGATAAGCGCGAATACATTTAGGGCGCGATGAGCACATTAAAGAACAGCTGGCAGTTAAAAATTGATGAAGAGTAGACGGAATGCCGCTGTCCAGGCAAAATTTCCAAATTTAAAATTTCTTCCCATAAAAATTCTTACCAGAAACAAACAAACAAACAAACAAACACAAAAACAAGCAGGAACTTCAGGTCCAGATAATCCTATTTTCTTAGGACTGAAAGGCTTTAAACAAAACAAAACAAGACAAATTACCATTACTGAAAGACTATCAGAACAGCTCTCTGTCAGCATCTCAATAATGCGTCTTTAGAACAGGGCAATGTCTCCAGCTTTTGACAGGAATGCGCTGAGCGATCAATAAACACCACCATAACCATCATGGCTACCAACATCAACGACATCACCTCCTAAAACAAACCTACAGTTTAGGATGAGATTCAAATGAAGGAGAAAATAGAAAGAGAGGGAGAGAGAAAGAGAGAGAAAAGGTGTATTTTCAGGAGAAACATCCGCAGAAGGAAGGAAGGAAGTCGGACACCTTTACCTCTTGTAGTCAATAATTTGCTCTTGCACAAATGACAATAAAGGCCGTTTTTCACCGAACCAACTCAGCACTGAAGGAGATTCTTGCCAAGGTCTCCGGTATTTACTCAGAAACCGACCATTGACCTCATTATGTAATAACCACCTCTGTATGTAACTTCAGACATTTAACATTTACCAGCTTCCCAAGTTACTGGGGCGAGCTGCCGGACGTAATAAGGACATAATATGCCCGTTTCAAGAAACAAAAATACAAAACAAACAAACAAACAATGAAACAAACACAACAAACAAACAAACACAACAAAAAGGGTTTGTGTGTGTGTGTGTGTGTGTGTGTGTGTGTGTGTGGAAAAAGAACACAATAATAATAATTAGTTGTGTGAAAAGTCGTGTCTAGTGATTGATAGGATGACGCAAGATTCGGGATGGACTTCATGGTTAGGACGCAAAAGAAAGAAACAATGTAGCATCAACCCCACGTAACAAGGGCGTTGGGGATTTCCAAGATCCATCTATGCTCTAGTATTACCTTCTGGCTATTTCTTGCCTACACAAGCAGTTGACGCTGTCTGATTTCTGCACTGGTATCGTAGTGGCAAATCCTAAGACTGTCCTCTTCTGCTCGAGCCCTACCTTTCATGCCTGAATCTGCAGATGTTTGATGTACAAGGCCTATTATATGGCAGTATCGCGAAGTTAAACGGCAGTGTATCTGCATTGATCCGGGCGTTTTCGTTTTATTTCGACATTGTTCCCTTTGCTTATTTGTTAAAATCAGTTCTCACTCAAGTTTTGGATTTCCGCTCTATTATTGTTTGACTAGCTGTCAAAGAGGCTTCATTACCATCATTATTTTCTATATAAAGACATTTCAGGATTTCTATACACTTTTTGGACATAGCCTACATTAAGTGTCCCTGAGTTTAAAAAAGAGGTCAAAGAAAGAGAAGCGTATGATATTTCCGATGCAGAATTAAATGTGTCTGACATTCCATGATTGTTTTGCTTTTGTTTGTTTTATGAAATGTGAGTAAGAGGCAAAACTCAAGACAACACATGAAATCCGTCTCGAACGTTTTCGTCAACTTGTCATGTCTGTTCGCATCTGAGCAGTTCTTGCACCGACAGAGTTTTTTTTTTTTTTTTTCTTTACACTTTGTAAATAATGGACGTTCCTTGATTTTGTATGTGTTTGTGCGTACATGTGTGTCCGCGCACGCACATGTGTGTGTGTGTGTGTGTTTTCCTATGGCTTTCTTTGACACAAAAGCGTCTCTATAACAAAAACCCAAAACAAAAACAAACGGATCTTAGCTTGCGCAACGCCTGTTTATGCGGAAGGGCAAAGACCTGTTTGTGAAGCACGCCTGACATTAAACCAAAGGGCTCTGCAAGTTTTTTTAAAAACGTTTTTGATTTATGAAATAGATAGGATTTTGTAATACAGATTACCTGTTTAGAGAACATTGTTTAATTGGTTTTCAATTAAATGCATTAATCCTTTTATTGTCCTTTTGTCATTTCCCATGGCAATTCTTAAAGTCTTATTATTATTCATAATGTCAGTGCCATTATTCTATATTAGAAGGCCACTCTTGTAATAACTGCACATAGATTTCAAATGTCCAGACCAAAACACTGCCAGGAAACAGTCGACGGGTTGCAAGTGTATAAAAAAACTTTAAGAAGGACCAGCTGTCTGGCACATCCATGACACAAAAAGGGCATCTTCATCTCCTGTCTATGCCTAACCTCGTTAGAAGGACATTCTAAATACGTCTTTCAACCTCCTGGTGGAGGTTATCTCAAGTAGAGAAAGGGGGACAAATACATCTGGATATTATCATTATAAGATTACCCTACCTTCAGTTTTTCATATACATTTCTTCATTTAGACTGATTAAGTTCTCGTCAGAATTGCTTGAGATCTAGTGTGCAGCAACCTTTAAACAAGCATTGATGTCGTTCAAAACACAAGACAGGATGCCAACAAAATCATCTCCTTTATTTTTATTTATTTATTTATTTATTTTTGTTAACAGTTACCTATGCGTTAACAATTACTATTGGCTTGCTGGGCATGTCACAGTTTCCTCAGAACCCAGTTAGAAAGTTAGTGTAACGTTTTCAGACTTTGGAGAGAAGCCGTGCATTACTTTCTCTTTACGATTACCGGCTCGAGATAACCTCCACTAGGAAATTGAAAGACGTGATACAGAACGTAACGTAATGCGGGTGGGGGTGGTTATCTCGGCGTTGCTGAACGGAATTCCGACAGAACAGCCAGCAGTGTGAGGCTTAACGGGGCAGAGGTTGATCAGGGAAAAGGTGGTTCGGGTAGAACAGATTCTGATGAAGTAGTGAGAAGAAATCAACTGTCTGTACAAAAGGCACAGCTCTGGCTTAGTCCACTGACCCCAGCCAGAACTCATCTGCCACTCATTATGTTGTCTTGGAGTGCTTTTATAGTTCGTGAAACACTTACCTTGATTTAAAGTTTGCTATTTCGGCTAAACGAAAACTGCAATGGAAAAACATCTGTAAATTATATGTAATATTTCAAATTCTGGTAGGCCTACGCTATCCAGTGGAGAGTTAATGACGGATAAAAGAAACTTTTTTCTCGATATTTGCTTTATGGCATGTGAGGAAAGATATCGAACAAGCAACCACTGTATTAAGATCATTCTAGGTGAGATGCAGACAAACGCACTTCCTATACAGATCCATTGAGATTTTTGCGAATGGTTTCCATTTTGGAAAAACATCGGCTGTGCCAGTGCCATGGATTTCGTCACCGGCTGATACAACAGAATTAAGGGTAAATCAAATAGATGCCCATAAGGCTTAAGCAGATAAAATAAACATATTAGTATACGAAGATGCAGGAGAAAGGAAAAAAAAAAAACAGTTTACTGTGAGAAACGATAAACTTCATCGTCAAAGAAATTAACGCTTGCCGTTATACTTTGTGTCTCAGGGCAATGTAGGCTGTCTGAACCGCTTAATAAACCGATAGGTTTTAAACATTATCTCGGGAAGGGTCCTTGTTTCTCGATGAACTCTCTCATATTATGTCGGTTGTTCCGCATAGTTCAGACCCTACGCGTTTTACAATGTATGATTTACCCGCACATGGGTGGGGGAGGAGTGGGGTGGGGGGGATTCTCTTCCGTTCTTAGCTTCCAGCTTGACATACCAAACTCCTCTCTAAATCCTCTTTATCAATCTAACAATAACAATAATACTGTTACGTGTTCTCTATAGATTTCCTGTCAACTGAATAATTATGAAACTTAGTGATCTGAGCCACTGCTCGTGGACATCACATTGTTTGAACCATGTTAAAAACTACTGCAAGAACAAGAGACAGAAATGAAAAGAGAGAAGGGCAAAGTGGAAGATGCACCGACAACCTTCAGGAATGGATGAAGAAACCGTTTGCTGAGCACCTGGTATCTACAGGAAGAGGACTGGCGAACGATTCGTCAAGAGGTGACTCGATACCTCCAGCTGGAGTTCAAAGCTAAGGAGTCGAAACAGAAAGTCCCCAGTAAGTCATTTGACTGTGTTCAACAAATGTTGTTAAGTCAGATAAAACGTAGCGGTTATGATTTTTCAGGGTTTCTTTTTTAGTTCTTTTTTTTTTTTTTTTTGACACCCACTTGACAATCTTCATGTGCCTGTTTTTCCCTCTGTCAAATGTCGCTGGCTGTCAGATGTGACAGGACTGAGAGGCCGCAGTGCTACTAAAGTAGACATATAACAGTTTGGAATCGGGCTTACAATTCTTGGTGTGTCAGTGGTCTTAGGTGGCAAACAACTGGCACTTGCGACAGCTGAAGACCTTGAGGAAAAAAAGCGATCTAATAGCTGAAATAATACAATATGTCCATTTTTTGTGTTTGTCTCCGCTCTCTTGTTCGGTTGAGGGCCATGAACGGTGACGTTTGTATTTCTTGGGTTGGTTATAACTGCGATTCACAGTGCTAACCGTCATGTATTCATAGTAAGGAAAATTGACAGCGAGAAAAATGAATTACGTTGTTTAAGTCAAAATTACATGGCACTATAGCCTCAGCTGGGACTTTATAACTTTAAACAAACAAAGAAATAAACAAAACCCCACTTAATGTTCTAATTTGTCCTATTACACTGGAGTTTGAAAATTTTATTGAAACAATTGGGTTTATTTTTTTTTTCCCTGTAAGATTTGTCATTTTAAAAAAATAAATCTCTTAATAGAAGGAATCATTTTTACAAGTCGACATCCAGAGATAAAGGGCTAGGTAAAAATGAACATTGGACAACTATCGGATTGCCAGATCTCGACATTCCCAGAAATGGCTTTCTGTGGTTAGATGGGAGGATCATCGGAAATCTTACATGGCGACGGAAGAGCCCAGAAAAAAAGAGAATGTGGAAATTAATTTTAGCGAGACGGTCAAAGCCATACAACGCCGGCTGGTGAACTATTTAAAAAAGGTCCCAGACAATCCTTTGAGTGACAGAAGATAAGAGAACAATAGGAGAATAGAAAAAGAAGGAAGGCTGAAAGGCAACTGAAAGAAAAAGAACCAAAGACACACAGAGAGAAAGACAGAATAAGAGGGAGAACAAAAATGAGGAAAGAAATTAACAGGAGCATACAAATGCAACGGCTTAAATGAAGGATAGCCAGACAGATGAAAAAGAGAGAAAGAATGTGCGAGTGTGAGAGAGTGTGATAGAGACGTACAGATAAATAGACAGATAGGCATGCCTTGCGCATTTCATCTAGTCCTGTTTTTCTCAATCAGACAGATTGACCGCGCAAGGCATGCGCACAGGAAGAGAGAATGGCTGTGAGGAATAGAATTTAAAAAAAAAAAAAAACAACATGATATGCACACACATACAGACACGGACGCAAACACGCTCGCATATAAAGGACTACATAGTGAGAGAAAGAGAGAAGAGAGGAATATAATTAATAGAGTAGTGGAGAAAGAAACAGCCTGATACTGAAGCAAACTATCAGAGAGAGACAGACATACGAGGATCAAGTACAGTAGTGGAGAGAGAGGGAGAGAAAATGACAGACATACAAACAAACAGACAGACAGACAGTATAGGTACAAACAATAATAACACCAGGAAGGAAACATACAAGCAAAGAGAATGAATGACAGGAAAGTATCACAGACAGATAGGCGAACAGACAGAAAAGCACATTTCCAAAATGAGTAGGCAGACATTACTAAAGTCAGACAAGCAGATTGGAAAAAGATAAGACATCAGTCAGATATGGGCTGGGACTAATGGCGATGAATGAACCGTGACGGGTGATAAGGCCGACAGATTAACCCCCAATAATAGCAACATAAGATACAGTCCAACTGAACACAAACCGCAGTGCCAGAGATAATCAGACGAACAGAGATCTGAGCATAGTAATATATGGATAGACAGACAGAAAACAAGTGGAAGAAAGATAGATGAATAGACTGGTAGATAGAGTATAAAGTATAGTATCATAAAGAGGGGTAGGATAGGGCGGTCTTAATGCAAGGTTTTGATGGATACGAGCATTTGGGCCCCAAGCTAATCTGTGTATGTTAGTATGTTCATTAAATTTGATTCCCATTTACATTTTTACTTCGGTAGTAGTTGTCGTAGGGGCCTTAGTACACCGCAACATCCCGGGTCCCATAATGCGGTTAAGTTGGCCCTGAAAGAGGGAGAGGGTGGGGGGGGGATGGGAGGGGGGAGACAGACATCACCAGAATCAGACAGAAATAGTAGGACGAGATCAGATATTGCAGTGTAATAGACAGATCAGACATCGGCCAGCGATACTCAGCACAGGACTATCGGCAGTCACTGAACCTTGAGATAAAGTGACGATACGGGCAAGGGATTACCACAATAATAACAAACCAACAACAACAACAACAAGAATATAGAAAACATCTCTCAGAGAAAATGCGGTGAAAAATAACAACACAGGGGACTCGTTTTTTCCCGCGCAATTGTCAAATCAGCATTAAAAATTCAGATGGATGTGTCTGAATCAGGGAAACCCGGACAAGGATTTCGTGATGTCTCCCCCTCAGTTTTTCTTTCGTTTTATTGTTGTTGTTGTTGTTTGTTTGTTTGTTTTGTTTTGTTTCAATCTTCTTTTTCTTTCTTTTATTTTTCAGAACTCAGTTTGTTCCATCGTCTTGTTTGTTTGTTGGTTTGTTTGTTTTTGTTCATATTGAAAGACCACCCACCTTCTTGGCCCTCGGAATTTCTGACATTTACCCGTCATTTTCGGAGCTTTCTGGATGAGAATAACGAATTTGTTTTTGAAATAACTATATTTGAATTAATAATTTTGATTTCATCAACCTCAACCTGTCTCAGAAAGGAATCTGAGCAACAGCAGCAGCAGAATATTGGGCATCGGGGAGGGGAGGGGTGGTGGTGGGGGGGGGGGGGGTGAAAGAAACAATCATCTAGCTGCTGGGGAGAGGGGGTCTGATTTTTCTCTCTGCCACCCCCCCTCTCTCTCTCTCTCTCTCTCTCTCTCTCTCTGTCTCTGTCTCTCTCTTTCTCTCTGCTCAATTACTTTTTGTCCAGGATCTGTCTTTGAAAGCAATAAAGTGCATTCGTTATTTCTATTTCTTTTTGTTGACTGATCCTGTGGGAGGAGTTTTCGAATAATGTATCGTACAAAAATAAAAATAATAATAACAATAAAAGAAATAATTCCTACTTTCTTTCTTTCTCTCTTTCTCTCTCTCTCTCTTTCTGTGTGTCTTGATTTTATTTCTATCCTTGTCAATTGGCAGGATTTTCTGATTTAAATCTAAACCAAGCAGAACGTGCTATAGCAATACAAGTAACTGTTATTATTGTAGTACCATAAACTACTGACGTACATAAGGAGTGACTCGTCCAACTTATTTGGTGTTGGCAAATCAATCTCTGGTATTGAGAAATAGCGCGAGTGCAGTACTTTTTTACTTAGAAATTTGTGTCTGTGCTCTAAGTCACTGTTTTACAGCGACCAGGCATGCTGCTATAGTATGAACAGAGATATCGAAACACCACCGTCTGACGTTCTGTTTTTATAGTTTCTGTACAATTAGTCTTTTTTATTTTTTATTTGAAAAAAGACGCAGATTGATGTTCTTTTTTTCTGTATGCGCGCGTTTGAAATAAAGACTAGTCAGAAAACACTTGTACTTATGCTTATTTGTAGGTGTTGCTGATAAAATTAATTATTATTATACATTTTTTTAAAAAATGTTGTCATCGGGTTTATTTTATTCCTCAAAGCGGACTGTACTTCTAACAGGTCATTTGTAAAAAGAACATTTAGAACCGAATTTTATGTAAAAACCAGCCAATTCCGACCCCACAGCGAACTTTCCAGTTTGAATGTCGGTGGTGAAATTCCAGAATGAAAGCAATGATGGCATCTGTACCTGAAATAAACACACACTGACTTACTGTTGATAGATTTTAACGGCGCACCTGCATCTTCGAAACAGTAGATGGTCCCCTAACATGCAGTAGCGCTTTATAAGTAACTGGTTATAACATGTAATATGTTTTCAGTTCTTTCATCAACAAAAAGAAAAAGTTAATATACAATCATTTCACAAGATATACAATCATTTCACAAGATATACAATCATTTCACAAGATATACAATCATTTCACAAGATATAGATATACAGAAAAAAAAAAAAGAAAAAAAGATAAGATAACTTACCTGTTGCGTTCAGGGACGAACACTGAAAAAAAAAATAGGATTCCTTCCTACAGAGCGTGGAGGAAGATGACTAACTGTTCTTCAACAAGTTCGAGTAAATCTTGCTTTGTAAAGTCTCTGTCGAGATTGCCTCCCCTTCAGTTTTTGCTAAGTCAGTTGATAACGAGTTGTCTTCGCCTCTTCAGCTTTGACTCCTGTCAAACCGCTTAAAACTTGCAACTTTGGAAAGTTTTGTAAGAAGTGATCTATCGAGATTTTGGTGTTTTGTTGCGTAGTGTAAGGTCTTCAGATGGAAAAAGAAGAGTTTGACTGTGTGAAACCTCAAGCTCTAAACCCCTGTTTCTATAGAGAATACGGGCGGGTGGATGAGGAGGAAATCTTTTATACAAAGACGGCAGTCCAGAGCTGTCAGCAGCAGATACCGCCAATTTCCAGCCTGCGCGGACAATCAGGCGGGAGACTCACGCTCCCAAAACGTGTGCTGGTCAGGGACTCACTGCAACACTGTCTCCTGCGAGAGCTTCATTCCTTTTTCCGCAATCTTGTCTGGATACTGCTAACTGCATGACTACATTTTGACTTTATTTATTTATTTATTATTTATTTATTTATTTATTTAGTCGTTCACTTTTTTATAAATATTACTATTATTATATTTAAAAGTATGATCATTAAACATACTTCATTATAACCAATCATAATGATACTGTGATGAGAAATCATCACCTGCTTCATTGTTCTTCGCGATATACTTTTCATGTGAGAGTTCTGTCTATCAATTTTCAGAACATTCATTGATCATCAGGGCTTGAACTGCCATTCATGTTTTAAATGTTGATGTTAAACTTATTTTGAAACTCCTAAATATTGATATTCTAATGAGAAAAAGACCAAATTTCGATATATTTTTTCCTAATAAATGTCACAATTAAATGAAAAATGATCAATGTTAAATGCGAGGTCCAGTCGCTTATCAGAGCGTTGGTGGGAGATTGTGGGTCTGGAAATTACATTGCTACCATTTTTAAAAAAAAATAGATTACAAACATTTTAATGTTCTTTACTAAAGAAATTCTGAAGGAGAGAAAACACCTGCATGCATTTAGACATGACGGTATTAAATTAAAAGTTTCCTCCTTGGTTTCTACATTGGGCGTGGAGAAAAAAAAAGTTTTACCTTCTAAATATATGAACGTACACATAAAAAAAAATACAAATTAATAATGATGTTCTGGCAAGGAAATACCAACTATCCTATTAACCTAGAACATCTAAATCCAGTCCTTGTCCAGAACTGAAGTTGGACATTGAATTACTAAAGAAACTTTTGTTGCCTTCACTGAACGTAAACATATCGCCCGTTCATAAATAACAATAACATCTCTAATGAGAAAATAACTAGAGATTTTATATATATTATATATATGTACTGATAACTCTTCTTCTAGCTCCATTGATTTTCCATAATTTTGGCTGGCCATTTGGAGAAAAAAAAAACGACTTAAATCTGTGGCTGTTAACCAATCCTAATGTGCTTAACTAACTGCTAACATGGCCAGCTTTCTAAACAATATCACGTGTGCAAATTCGCTCTCCAGAATAGTGGGATTGGCCAATGAGGCCTGAGAAACCTGAGAAATAGTCTACAATGTTTCCTCATACCTGTCAATCAATGATTATTTTAATATTCATAAAGAGTGCATCTGTTAAAGGAAAACAAAAAAGAATAATTATTTAGACCATTATTAAGAGAACAAGAAATATTTAGACACTTTTTTTTAGAAAAAAGGAATTATGTTCACCGTTACTGAGAAAAGAAAAATTATTTAGATCATACCACATGTAAAAGTAAGCCATTTTTTTTCTACCTCTGTTGCTCTCTCTCTCTGTCTTTCTATTTCCACATAGCTGTGTCCCTTTACTATGATTTTATTCCACTTCTACATTCATTTAATTTGAAACTCGGGGAAATTCGGAAGTCAGAACAGCACAATTGCATAAATATCTAGATGTTATCGAGAAATGGAAAGACTGTTTTGAAATGAAAGATATTGTGAAATAATTATATGCTTTTGTTTCATTATTTCTATGTTGGTATGTAGTCAAGTTTATTATACCAGTAATTTCAAACAAAAATTACATATTCATGCCATTTTTTTAGAACGGAGATTGTCTTGTTTTGGAGAAAGCACCGTAACATTTATGAGATTCTTATTCAATTATCATATAATTTAATTGTTTGCAAATAGACACACTCTACATTCTTGTGCTCTTCCACCTACGTGAATCTCGATTTCTTTTCTTTACCACTTATACCAATCTCACACCATCCACCGCTGTCGTCATATTTTATTTCTGTCAGTAGAGCACAAGTTTGATTGTCTCATAGATCCTTTATACATTGCGACCAGTCAAGATGATATCGCTGTATTCAGTAGGCAGTCGCAGGCAATCGGGGGAATCCGTCCCTTAGGAGTAAAAAATCGCACAAAATCCCTCAGTCTTCTGACCGACTCTTTCTTCACGTCAGGAATCTAGAGTTGCCTGAAATTGTATCCTTGCAATTTTCACCGATCGTGACAATGAAACTCGAAAATTGTGGTCTTGGGCAAGGAGGGCACATTTCCAACTGGACTTGGTGACGCGTTCAAGGATTGTCCAAAGTTTTGACTTCAGATTTCTCTTCTCTCTCTCTCTGTCTCTCTCCTCTCCTCTCCTCTCTTTAGGTGTCAGGTCTGGAGCAGACATCGACCACCATGGCTTGCCAGACCCTTCTGTTGTCAGTTCTCCTTATCATCTCGGTATTGCTCATT
>JBCEWB010546180.1:8206-18671 GCA_039654565.1 Peronia peronii | reverse complement strand
AACAACAACAACAACAACAACAACAACAACAACAACAACAACAACAATAACAACAACAACAACAACAACAACAGCAATAACACAGGCAAAATATTTCTCTTCAGTAAATCTCTCCTCCACCACCCCCCCTCCCCTAAACACACATGCACACACCCACCTCCCTTTTCTCTCTCGCCCGCTCCCTGTCATTTTCACCACGGCCTACCTTTACCATTTCTTGCATACATCTCAATCCCTTCAAAACCAACACTAGTCCGTTAGTATACCATACTACATGAGCTCGAGAAGTGGAAATGAAAATAAATGTTTAGGCCTCCACTAAGTGCTCACATTGAATTAAAGTTTGAGAAAATTGAACTTTTTTTTTTCATCCCAGTTGAAATTGTATTATTTTATTTTTGTTCATGTTTTTATTCTTTTGTAGAACAAAGAAAAAATGGGTAGCACAAGGCACAAATATATGTATAAAAGAAGAAGATGTCGACCCAGTACTAATTACAGTGATTATTATGCATTTACAATGCTCACATGCTTCTTCATAACGCTAAAAGATTAGATCAACTGTGTTCAAATACGCTTGTCAGATGTTACTGTCTAGGACGATTGCAGCTTTGCTTTCAACGATAATAGGCTACCTCTAATATTTAAGATATATTATATTATACGTCTATAACAGCAAGCTCTTCCCCTCGCCCCTCCCCCTTTCACCCCCTCCCTCTCCGTTGGTAATAGTCTGTATCATTCATCATAACAGATTTCCGCGCATACCCATTACACCTTCTTCTGCATGCATGAGCGCTCAATTTAGACTGTATTTTATGCTCACGAACTTAATGCTTTGAAATTTTACACCCGTTTAATGCCAGAGGCCACTTGAATAACCTACGTTCAAAACTGCAGGCTTATTCTTTGATCATTCGTACCTGTGTCGCCACATGAACCGTTGCGCCGACCATAAAAACCTCTCTATATGAATACAATATAGTCCCGATGAATTTTTATCGAGGCCAGGCATACACGTCTAATTCACAGAAATCTGCGGGGCGATTTTAGATGTGAGAAAGTAACGAAGAAAAGGGGACGTAATATATTTCAAACCCGTAAGATGTCTGTGGTGTATTAAACTAAAGATATATGCATGAGAGAGGGTCGCGGTCTGTACTGCTAGATGAAACATCCTCAGATAATTTTTAATGGTAGCGTGAGAAACGGAGGTCTAGGTTGACTTCCGGTGCAGTGCAATCTGAGATTGACTTGTAACTGTTGAGTTGATGGAAAAATGAAAAATCAAAATAATAAGACTGTTCCCATTCACAACCTCTTTACACTACAACAGAAGCATGATAACATGTTATTCGTCCTCCGTTGTCGAAAATGACCGAGACATCAGACTAGTTGAAAGTTGAGCTGACTCGGTGTGTCCGGAGGTGACTGGTGAGGCCAATCCGGGCGAGGAAGTCCCTCCCACAGGTAGGATAGAAGTGGTTAGGGGCCATACTGTTGATGCTGGTGGCTCTGGCTTGCGTGCTGCTCGTTTCTTCTCCGCTTGAAGGGACCTGCGCACTTCTGCTGTGGTAGCACCTTTTGATGATGATATGGCACCAGGAGGGTCTGTCGGAGGCCAGTATCTTCCAGGATTCTGTACTGATGGTAAAGTCCTTGAGGGAGATCTTCAAACTGTCTTTGAAACGTTTTCTTTGTTCTCCGACTGTGCGTTTGACCTGACATAGTTCTCCGTAGAGGAGCTGTTTTGGGATGCGGTCGTCAGACATGCGGGAGACGTGGCCTGCCCATCTCAACTGAGTCTTGCGCATGGTAGTGGTGATGCTGGGAGGTTTGCCTGTTTCAGGACCTCGTGTCAGGGACTTTGTCCTGCCAACGGATGTGGAGGAGGTTTCTAAGGCATCTGAGGTGGAAGTGATCGACTTGTCTTTCGTGTCTTCTGTAGGTGGTCCAGGCTTCACAACCGTAGAGTAGCGTAGTGAGGACTACTGCCCTGTACACTTTCAATTTCGTCTGGAGGCTGATCCCTCGTCTCTCCCACACTTTCTCCCTCGGTCTCCCGAAGGCACTGCTAGCTTTTGCGATTCTAGCACTGATCTCTGAGTCGATGTTGGCATTGCGGGAGAGGGTGCTGCCCAAGTAGCCTGGAGGGTCTGACCGTTAACTGAGATCTGCAGTTCGTCGTATTGGCTGTCTGGAGCTGGCTGGAACATCACCTCAGTCTTCTTGATGCTGATGGTGAGGCCGAAATTGTTGCAGGCTGTCGAAAAGCTGTCCATCTCTGCCTGCATTTCATGCTCATCACCGGCGTTAAGGGCAGTCATCAGCGAAGAGAAAGTCTCTGAGAACAGTCTCCTTCACCTTCGTGACGGTTTCCAGTCTCCTCGGGTTGAACAGCCCTCCATCAGTCCTGAACCTGATCTTGATGCCAGACTCGCAGGCTTTGAAGGCGTCTGTCAGCATAGCCGAGAACATCATGCTGAACAGCGTCAGGGGCAGGACACAACCCTGTTTGACTCCGTTGGTCACTGGGAAGGCCTCGGAAGGTTCACCGTCGTCCAAGACTCGGGCCATCATGCTATCATGGAACTGGTGAACTATTGCGATGAACGTGCTTGGGCAGCCGAACTTTTCCATGATTTTCCAGAATCCGTCCCGACTGATTGTATCGAAAGCCTTGGTCAGGTCAACGAAGGTCGTGTAGAGGTCACGGTGTTGTTCCATGCACTTTTCCTGGAGCTGGCGGGCGGCAAATATCATGTCTGTAGTTACCTCGACTTGCGCGGAAGCCGCACTGGCTTTCTGGGAGGTGACTTTGCTTCAGGTGTTCCAGCAAGCGGTTGAGGAGGACGTGCGCCAAGATCTTGCCAGCTATGGACAGGAGAGATATACCTCTGTAGTTGTCACAGGACTGGCGGTTCCCTTTTTGCTTGTAGATGTGAACGATTATGGCATCCCTGAATACTTGTGGCAGAAGCTCCTTGCTTACACATGGTCTGAAATAGGCTTGTCAACTCATTGAGAATGGTTTTGCCGCCCGTCTTGCAGGGATGGCGTCAGGGCCACGAGCTTTCCCGCTGGTCATCTGCTTGATCCCTTTGTCGACCTGTTCTTGCGATGGCGGAGTGTCAAGCTCTTGGTTGGTTGCAAGTTATGGGAGACGTGCGATTGCTTCATCGTTGATCACTGCGGGGCGGTTTAGCACACTGTTAAACATAATCCAATTTAAAAGGGTCACCGTGTTAGGCACAATATAGCCGTTATCGTGCTGATGTGCCGTTAAACCCCAACACAACTCAATTCAACCCAATTTAAAATGTCATTATAAATTTCGTTCTCATAGTAGAACATACGAATATGCAAGCATTTATAATTTCTGGAGCTGCTAAAAGGCTAAACTAAGATTATATGTCATATTGATTTGCTAACGGAAAGTCGAATATGGTGATGTATAAATAAAGACCTTTTCATTAGTAAAAGAAAATTGCTTTTGTCGGAATCATGTTTTGGAGAGATGATTTTTTCTTCTCCTATGGAAAACTCTGTATTGAAGACTACAAACAATGCCGAGAAGGATGTAGGCAGAACAATTGACGGACCGGCTGCATCCAAGAATGTATTAAAAAAACAGTTTGCGTGACCTAGGTCTTAGCCCATAACGGTGATAGGTGGTGAAAGCTGATGCATAACTCGAAACGAGGTGCCCCCATGACACCAGACGGAGTTAAGGGCTAAGAAGAAGTGAAAGAAACGAAATCGCGTGGACAATGTTACCGTGGCAAAAAAAAACAAAGAGCAGTGAAGCTAATGGGTCGTAGCACACGTGCACTTTTCCGAAAAGTAGACATGGGTTACTTATACTATTTCCTCCTTGGTGCCAAAATCAGTACGACCAACAAGAATCTTAGACAATGTTTGAACATTAGGAAATCATTTTTAATTTTTATGCATTTAGAAATAACAAGCAAAATAAAAATAAAAGTAAAAACAAGAAGTATACACATATGAAAACCTCAGTCAATATTGGGACTCAAGTAACTTATGATGTTCAAAACCTAACAATCGACTGCTGACAGTGACATAATTTGTTACGTGGGTAGGACTGGTTTCAAAATTCTCAAAAGTTAACATAAACTAGGCTATAGAATTTCAGACGCAGACCAATTTTCACTCAGCACAAATTAATGATTTCATCCTTTTGTCAATGAATTACTATTGATTTGTTCTGGGTCTGAGAAGGTTAAACCATTACGTAATTTACATTGATGATATATTTATAACGATGATGCCCAACCATTTTTTTTTTTGGTCACTTTTGAGGAGACTTTCTCTTTCGAGAAAGGAGGGAAGCCCCCCCCCCCCCCCCCGCCCTTTTCTCCAATCCCATTTTACACCCTGCACATTGACTGACTACTTTCTGAAAATCCCTTACTTGCCAGGTGAAACTTGAATCTGCACAATACATGTAATATACATGAGAAACTCCTAAATGCATGTGAGCATGAATATATCTTGCATGTATGCTGTGTCTCGCCAGCTGTGCATGGAATTTCCTTTTAAGAACAATTAATAACGTTTTTTTTTCTTCTCTTAGAGAATTATTATTATTGCACTGACAATTCTGCACACATTAATGAAAGTAAAACAAAATAATTAAAAAAAAAAAACCGTAATCAGTCAGTATTTCTTTTCAAGGACTATGATTCTATAGACTACCTAGTGTATTCATGTGTTTGTTTTCAGTCAGCTAGCTTACTTTTTTTTTCAAAGCATATGATTTTCACTATCCTCCTTCGTGTGTAAATGAAATTTGCTATTACAGTGTACATGTAATTTGTAAGCCAGAACTCCTTTCAAGACAGTAACAAATAACTTTTGTCTCTTAAATTCTCTTTAATTCAACAACAGCCAGCTATATTTATGTGTAAATTCTAAACCATTTGAAAGGAAAACATACACATAGGTACACATATTATATGCATGCACGCACACATACATACACACACACACACAAACTATAGACAATTTTCAACATTGGGTATACTTTATTGTTATATATATTTTATTATATATAATAATAAAAAAAAAAACAAAGAAAAAAAAATAAACAGGAAACCAATACAGCGATATTTCAAATGAAGGAAAACACTCTATAGTATTATTTATTTCCATTGAAAGCAAAATCAAATATTTATCCACAAAGGATTTAAACACAGAATTATAACATGAACAAAATGTGACTATAAACTAGAAAGAAAGCTGGAAAGAAAAGAATTACTGATATAATAATAAAAGAAAAATTACAAAAATTCCCATCACTGAACAAACCAAAGAGAAAGAAAGAATCACCTACAATTAGAAGAATATAATAACAAGGTTGCTGCGCAGCTAACAAAAGGTGTAGTATTTATTATACATATCAGCTTGCATAATACAAACATGTACTAGTCAAAAATCAATGGCCATTAATACAATAAGTGGTGAATGACTGCAACACAGGTGTGTCAAATAGAAGCAAAGAAAGCAAAACAAGTGTGTGAAACAAACAAAATGCTTATCACAAAGCCTTGAGACAAAGTGCTGTGTTTTAACATGAACATATATAATTCATATAAACAATATTATGTTGCGAAACATGCTAAATATTTATCATGATGAGTTAGTTTGTACATGTAGAGTAAAACAGGAAGGCATCTGTTCATTTTTCTATTAAAAGTAGATTTCATGAGATTTCTAGTTTAACATGCTTGATGAGGACAAAAATCTACTAAGCAGGGTTGACTCAATAAGCACTATTGGTAGTTATTAAATATTCAATTTTGTATTTTATTAATACCTGAGATTTTAGAAAACAAGCAGTTAGAGCATAAACTGTACAGTATTATGAGAAAAAAAAATTTACCCTACATAGGATGCTGAAAAATAAACTGATTTTCTAAAGATGAATTTTCCTCTGGTAACATTCTATTCAATCTATAATAATAATCATGTACATATATTACGTAATAACAATGAAGAAAAAAATTGAAGACAACAAAGAATGATTGTTTTCAAATTAAAATAGCAATCATAAATTATTCCAAAATATACACTGATCAATATAAAAGTATTAGGTGAGGAAAATTCAGCAGCAATACATTGCTCTGATTTCAATCTAAAGCTTTAAGAAGCGGAATGTGGACACAATGTCACTGCAACATGCCTGTCCTAATTGGGGATGCTCATCTACCTTCACCGTTATTATTATCACTATTACCAAGGATGTCAACAAAAGATGATTCATGTTCTATGTTGCTATCCACTGTGCTTGCAACAGTAAGGCTGAAGTGTAGTGGGCAAAGTGCAAGTGGAAAAAAACAAACAAACAAACAAACAAAAACACTTGAAAAGTAGATGACCAGCAAAGAAAAAAAAATTATATGAGCCAAAATGTGTTTTCCTGCCGAGAAAAAGAAAGTCTGACATTGCTCTACATTTTATATCTACATTTTGTATCCGGGCCATGTACAAACCAGAGCAACAGAATACAAACCAAAGATGAATATCTTTCTGATAAAGTGGCCAATCTTGTCTTGTCAATCTCTTAACCCTAAAACTCATGGGAAAATTGGTGAGAGTGTAAAGGATTCTCCAATGAAATACATTTCGTCCTGTTCAAGAGATGACAGTTCAAGTCTGAAGACAAAATTTGTTTTCCTACAACAGTGAATATCATTGGGCAACTGTTCCTCCAATGCAAAATAATAATGAACAAGTCTTTAGCAGAGTGATCTCTTCTAGGATTTAATATACTTCACCTGAATGAAGGGGGGGGCAGATTTTTTTCTAAAGGTACTTTCTTCATCAAAAAGAATTTCTCCAGCAATTTGTTGTGTGGTGGAGAAACCTTTCAGACAGTGAGTGGTTGTTAAATAAAACCAAAGATCTGAACACTCTCTTTCTCAAAATCTATGAAAAGTATTACTCACTTCCAGCATTGCCGAATTTCAAGAAAGACCAGGGCACACATCTATGAGACCCAGATTATTCCCTTAATATATATATAGCAGATTTAACTTCTAAAGCAGAGGTTCCCATCTGGTGGGTCACAACAAGGGTCACAAAGCCTTGGCAGTGTGATGGGGGGGGGGGGGGGGAGGAAGTGGGTAGCGTGGCCTTGCTAGAAGTGATTTGGGAAAAAATTAATTTCAATTCATCAGTTACATTATTTATGCTCTTACATAATTTTAGTTTTTGTTCCACTGGAACAAAAGGTGTGTACAACGGTCCAGTGTCATTAGATGACACTGAGGATGTCTGTCTGCCTGCCTGTGAGTGTATGTGCCTGTGTGAATAGAATGTGAATCAAGCTGCTGATAGTAGGGGGTCGTGTGGGTTTCAGGCTTTGGGGTAAGAGGTCATGAGTGCAAAAACGTTGGGAACCAATGCTCTAAAGAATTGTGTTTGACTAAACGATGAACCTTTTCACCATAAGATGAATTTCTCCACAATTTTACGCAACTGTAATAATACAAAACTCTATTATTTCATGAACAACATCAAGGAATACTGCACTGACAAATTTCCAATGCTTGACATCAATGGCTTTCTTTCAGCAAGTAGCTGACAAAGTAAAGAAGAATGTATAGGCTACTCAAAATATGCAAGGTGACTGAATAATAATTAAAACTGAAAAAACAGAAAAGAGAAAAGGAAGAGACTATACCATGACAGAAGAAACAACATCAAAAGTAAAGCTGTATGGTTTCTAATGCTGTAACATGCTAGGCAATTGTAAAACCTTCACAAATGTAAGGCTATGAAAGAAATATGTAGACAAAATTTGCATCCTGAATCTTCAAGAGAATACATATATAAAGTTATGCTTTTGGAGGGTTTAGTAAGAGAGAGGAAGACTGATCTGAGGACAAGGCAGAACAGAGAAAAAGCATGCCTAGTTCACTCCTTGTCACAAATGACAGCATTCAGTTGTGCCCTGCATAATACATGCAATTCCAAGCAGGCAACAAATGCATCAAACATGAATGTGTAAAAATCTTTCTATCTCTGTAGTGGAGAATACTGTAGTGGACTCAATTATCAAACTACAAAGGCTGATTTACTCTCAAATGACATAAATTTGGAGGATTATGTGATAGTCTTCAGATTTCAAATCTTTTCACTTTACAACAATGAAATTAATGTGATATATCCACATCATAAAACAGCATAGTCTTAGAATATGATAATGTATTACATGACAGCTTCCTACTCTTAAATTCTTTGTTTTAACATTCTTACTTGACATGGTCTACGGTGATCCTTGTCAGTGAACTTTTGCAATGAATTTTATTTGAAATAATTTATTTTATCTACCAGAATAAGTCCTGTCTTTACCTCCAAATATCACAGTTTCAAACATTCAATATCTGAATTCAACACTTTAGTATATATAAACATGTATTATCTTAACAACAACACAAAAAGGTTCTTTAATGGATTATTTTTTCAACATTTAAACTTTAACCTTAACAATTTTCACTGGTGTTCTGAACAGATTTGTAAATCTGGCTTATAAATACTCCACTCTCATAAAGCTGATGAACATATTAGGTTCCAGCTACTTTGAGGTAAGTGTGAGAAAGTTAGTATGGAATGAATATCCTATCTGAATATTCAGTGACATCTAGAAACTTATAAAGATATTTCACTTCAAAGGTATTTTTTGGTATGATGGAACGCTATCTTAAGGAAAAGACCAACAGACACTTTGTGCATAACTGTAAGGACAACAAAATTAAAGTATGGAATTTTTTTTTCTTCCTGTTTCGAAATATACTTGGAAATTATTTATTTACAGACTGTTCATGCTCTGGCTAGAGCAAAATTAAAGTATGGAATTTTTTTGTCTTCCCCTTTCACAAACATATTTAGAAATATTTATTTATTTACATCCTGTTCATGCTTTGGCTGTTTTGTTAAAATAAAATTTAATTCAACAGCCCCCCAAAAAAAAGAAAAAAAAAGCGATAAAACAAATCAAAATAAAATACTTGGTCATGCATTCAATATTGATGCGTGGGTTATTCCTAAAAATCATCACTACACTGGGAAAAAATCCACTTCAAAAAATCCATCAATAAAGAAGAAAAATCAACAAAATTATTTCATAAAAAATTACCTTTCTCTTGAGATTTTCATAGATGAACAGGTTTTAAGGCAATTGTATATGCATTTTCCAGTTAGGAATGGTGGGAATTATGTTTCTGGCTTTTAGATGGAGAAGATATTAGAGGCTCTGTAGCACCATGAAGCTAAAGATCAGAACAAATGGAAGAGAAGTCAGTGCCACTGACTGTAGCTGCCAACACTGCAGCCAGTGCGGACAGATTATATAGGCTAGTCTGACATCTGACTCTTTTTACCTGACTGCACAAGCATTTGAGTCTGATAAAAAAAACTAAACTTTCTGGTGTCTGAAAACAGCAGTAGTACACACCTATGTGCATCAAATTATCCTGAAATGGCAATCTGTTCAAGTTAATATGAGATGCTATTCAATGAAATTATGAGTTTTTCAACAGGGAGTGAATTTTTAACGGAAGCTATTTTCTTGCATAAAATCTGTCTATGTCCATTTAAAATGGTAATACAGAGAAAACTTTTCATGAAATATATTGAGTAAAAGTCCAAAAACTGTGATTTAGTGACAGGACATTAAGGGGGGATATTGGTCCTGAAAATGAGGTTTTGGGACTAAAATATCAAAATTTGGATTTTGCTATTTTTAGATACTTCGACCTCATCTTATATCAGAAAAATAACAGACACGGCCAGAAACATGCTTTATGTCCCAAAACGGCACCAACACAGCACCACTGAAAGTTTTCATAGAGAAATTATGAGAATTCAATTGCAATTTTCTCAATATCTAGTTTTCTTCACTTTTTTTCCTAAGGCTTTTTTCTTTCTGAATCAACTGACTTCAAATTTTGGATATACATGCTCCATAGCATGTGTTTTAATAATATGCATCCCTTTTTCTGAATTTTATGTCTGGTTTTGAAGGAAAACTGGATATTTGGTGGAAAATTGCCAAAAAATTACATCAGCCAATATATATATTTCAAAAATTTATAACAAATTTTGTATGGCATATAAACACGAAACAAATGCATTCTATCTTTTACATAGAACTATGTTATATATGTGCAAAATTTCAAATGATTCCATTCAATACTCTAGGAGCCTTAGGCTTTTGGGATTAGCTAATTTTCAAAACACAAAATCCAATATGGCAACATTGTTATGGTAACTGGATGCAAAATTAAAAATTTTTCCACACGTTTCCTCTAATTTGGACATGCTGAATCTGAATATGAAGCATAAAAAATCCCTAGTTCAAGCATTCAAAATATCACTCCAAGGAAGTGGGTTATTGGGGGGGGGGGGGGGGGGGGGGGGGGGGGGGGGGGGGGGGGGG
>JBCEWB010546069.1:1092-18671 GCA_039654565.1 Peronia peronii | reverse complement strand
TGGATGGATGGATGGATGGATGGATGGATGGATGGATGGATGGATGGATGGATGGACAGACGGACGGACGGACAGACGGACGGACGGACGGACGGACTGACGGATGGACGGACGGATGGACGGACTGGATGGATTGGATGGATGGATGGATGGATGGACGGATGGATTCATGGATGGATGGATGAATTGATGGATTGGATGGATGGATGGATGCATATATATGATTTCAGTGTTAATAGTTGGCATCCGAGTACTTCAAAGAGCTATTAAATACGTTTTAACCGTATTTCAACACGCAGAGTTTTTTTTTTAAGTAACCCACCTTGGTGATGATTGTCACATGAGTGGACCCATCAAATACCCAATCGTTACACTTGATCTTTGACGTACTGCTGTTTGGCTCCCCCCACATTCCAAGATCGTTCGCTGAGAGATTGCCTGTGTCATAGAGTAAACACTTGGACATAGTAGAAACGCCATACTGATTGGTCTCCAGTGGAATAGATAGACTGATGAGTTCTTGGTGAGTTTCTGATTGCACGTCATATGTGTCATTGGGCAAGTTGGGGATGTGGCATCTGAAATGTCAATGTAATGAAACAGAAAATTTCAATGAATTCAGAAATAAAGGGTACCGACTTTGTTCTATTAATGAGTCTAATTTAAATTTTAACCCTTCAAAGATAATGGGGTCGATCTACTCAAATAGTAGTTCATTATACTTCGTATTACGATTAAGGTACTTTCCCGATAGCATGCGCTATAGTGGGAAGCATTCATGTATACTATCTTCGCGCCTATTATTGTTTCTTGAACATAATTAACTAGCATTATAAAATTCTGCTATTCCTGAACATTTTCCTGACATTGTGAGGGTTAAACAGTGCATTCAGGACTCTTACCCTTAATTAGGATAAGATTTAAAACATGTAGAACTACAGTGAGTGATGCAGTCTTAGACTTAGTGCACTGTTTGTTATTCAGTTCTCATTAACCGAATTATGTCATTGCCCTGTGTTAGTATTGCTGTTGTTGTTATTGCTATCACTCTTCTTCTTATTGTTATTATTGGTGATGATGATGATGATGATGATGATGATGATGATGATGATGATGATGATGATGATGATGATGATGATGATGATGATGATAATGTGATGATGATGAGGTTGCCCTGAAGAAAGCCAACAGGGTTCAAAAACTGACCAGTTCTATCAGATTGTTCATTTTTTTTTTTTTTAATTATGAATTTTCTAGATTGTTATTTGTTTCTTACAATTTATCAAGTCAGTCACCGGTTGACAGTCCACGTCCTAATTTTAAAATATTTCTATAAAATTATAATGATAATGATGAAGATCGGTAATGTGAAAAGCCTATCATTGCATTTGACCACTCCAAATCGCATGCTACAAAATCCTAAATTGTCAAAACAAAACAAAACAAAAAAGTAAAAAGAAAATGTTTCTTTTTCTTTTTTTTTTTTAAAGTTAGAAACTGGTCAGTGAACGAAATATAACGTGATTATTACAATTTTCTTTTTAAAAAACGCTATATCCCATTTACATTTTACAGTTTTTCTTTGTTGTCGGGATGAAGAGCCAAATTAAATAATTGTTCTTATTTATTTATTGTACGTTTTTGTGTATTGAGTTAATTTCCGGTTGAAAGTCTGAGTCTTCTACTTCAAAACATTTCTGTAAAATGTTAATGACGATAGTAATCGGATTGTCCCGAAAAAGAACCAGAATGTTTTGAAAACATCACTTTATTCAAGTTCTAACATTTCGAGCTCTACAGACTATTGTTTGTTTCTGTTAGTATATTACGTTAGTTGCTGGTAGATTGTCTTAAATTTTAAGATATTTCTAAAAAATAATTATGATGAGAGCCAAAAAGATTTGAAAACTTGATTAGTGATACCAGCTTGTTCAATTCGCACCATATCAAGTTCTTCATGAGGGTGAATAACAAACAGCAAGATCCAATGTGACTCCGCCAAGAAAACATTACGGAAGTTGACAAGTTTGTTTATCTGGGCAGTGTAGTCAGTCAAGATGGGGGAATAGACGAAGACATCAAATGTGGATTCAACAAAGCAAGACACGCCTTCAACACCCTGCGACATATCTGGAGATCAACAGCCCTCTCACTCCACAATAAGATCTGGTTAATCAACACCAACGTTAAATCTGTCCCGTTGTATGGCTCAGAAACATGGCCGGGAACAAAGACCAACACCAATAAGCTACAGACATTTACCAACTGATGTCTCAGAAACATCCTGAACATCAGGTGGCCAGAAGCATCTCCAACGAACAACTGAGGGACAGGATATAACAAGCCCCAACTGAAACTGAGCTAAAGAAACAGAAATGGGACTAGATCGACCACACGCTACGAAAGCTGGTGTCCAACGTCACCAGGCAGGCTCCGGATTGGAATCCATAAAGAGAGCGGAAAGTGAGCCAACCCAAACAGACTTTGTTCAGGAGTATCGAGGCTGACGTGAGGGTCGCCGAAATGGCGTGGGCCGAGCTGGGGAGGGTCTGTCAGAATCGCGCGCACTGGAGGAGTGTTGTCACGGTCCTATGTTCCTCAAGGAATCAACAGAATAATAATAAGAAGAAAACGTTCTTCATATAGTTATTTGGTTCTTTTTGGTGTATTTGATTAGTTGCCGGTAGACAGTCATCTTATATTTTAATTTTATAAATTGATCACGATGGTTATGATAATGTCATTCATCTCTTTCGCGATTCTCCCTACTATCGCGTGGAATTTGATCTCCCGCCCACTAGCACATTGGATTTTTCTACATTCTGCAACACATTTGTATTTCTCCAGATTTGCCGTTTTGTTTATTTTAATGTATTTCGTTAATTACCGCATGATGGTCGATGTCTTGAATTTCAAATCATTTTTATAAAACGATAATGACGATGATGATTTTTTGTTATTAATATAGCCTTTTTTGGCCTCAGTCAGTGTCATCTGCCCGTGCCACACAAGCAAAATAAATATCTAGATGTCTTGACAGCACCTTGGCAGGAGATTAAAGGACTCATGGTTTGAGAAAAGAAAAAAAAGAGCAAACAGAAAATACACTAGATTAAAAGAGTAGTTCTCTTAAAGTATTTCAATTACTGTAAGAAAAGTATAGGAAAGAAAGAAAGAAAGAAAGACAGACAGACAGAAAGAAGGAAAGGAAGAAAGAAAGAAGGAAAAAAGGAAAGAAGGAAAAAGAAAAGAATCAGGTCTATAATAAGGATGTCAGTAGAAGAATGTCAGTAATCAAACTCACACATTGTGTAATCTTTATCGATTCGTTGCTGAAATAATAATAATAATAATGACAGGAAAATTGACAATGTTTTCCCATTTCATTGAGTCCTGACAATTATCTTGTAAGAATTACGTCTTATAGTTATTGTTATAATAACTTCTTTGTTTAAAGTACAAAACGAAAAATAAAAAAACCTAAAACAACAACAACAACAAAACAAAACAAAAAATATAGAAAGCAAGAGCTTACCTGTGATTTGGGACAGCTAAAAGGAATACCGGCTGTAGACCCAAGCAGGCTGATAAGATTGCGGGCAGGCACATCAAGGCATAGATCCGCTTCTGGTAGGGTCCAAATTCTCCCACATACTGTTCTAGAATATCATCGAACCTCATTGTTCAGCAAGAATCTATTTGTCACTGCACACAGTTGCTGGCAATGGTGTCAGTCGCTTGGCGTATGAATTTTTGCCGCTTGAAAATAAACAGGCTACGCATACAACTATTACTCATCAGCATGAAAATAGTTGAAAGTAAATCCATCCACCATTAGAGAAAAATTGATCAATTAAAATCTTAATTTTTTTTAAAATGTTAAATGCATTTCTAATGGACAGAATGGAAATATATAGAAATTATTATATTATGATGCTGTGCAGTTCTATAACTATAGTGCTGCTCTCGAGCATATAATAAGCTACTGTGATTGATTTTATAAAAATTAGAACACACTTTGATAGCACAGGTTTTCAAAGATACTACTGCAACAAGCGTTCTACTATATCGGCAGTATTGCTCTCAAACATACACTGTCATTCTCACGATTCATCGGGGAAAATGCAGATTGACAGCACTTCTCCCAACACCGGGCTACCTTTTTTCAATTGATGCTATGCTAAACACATACGGATCAGTTAGCACCAGGTGTTTCGGGTCTGATTGACCTACTATACAAGATGAATATAATAATAATTATATCTGAGCTGGCTATAGTCTTTCTGCAGAAAAAGAGCAATACTGGAAGGGGACAGGGACAATTGTAGATTAAAGCACAGCAACTGCGGGTGATAAAAAGACTTCGGCACACAGACTGATCGATCTGAATAATGACAGGTTCAGAGACTATATTATTCTCTCTTGCCATGTTCCATATCAGCAAGATTTAGAGAACATTCTACGGTTGAAGTCCGATCGGTTGGCTATCAAAACATGGCGAGAGGGACAAGTTATCTGAACATCCTCCATTCTTAGTTAATCTTACAACAACTGTGCTGCGACTGGGGCTGATTAACACACTAAGGGCCTGACATTTTATCATTTGGTCACATTTTAGGTTGATCCTTAGAGGGTGGGGGTGTGGGGAAGGGATATTTGATGTGGGTTTTTTTTTTTTTTTATGTGTGAAAATGTTGGCAACTATTGCCCGCAGTCCAACAGGATGCTGTAGAAAAATAGCTGGGATAGTCCTCTTGTAAGGTTGAAAAGCTTCAGAAAATCTAATTTGACTCCGGCTGATCATCATGTTTTTGTTTTCATTTTATTTTGTATATGTATAATTTTTACGTTCCTGAATCCAGTTTCACAAATCAGTTATCCAGTCACATCCTCCAGAGCAAAAACCTCTGACGTAACAAGGCTGCTGAGGTTGTCGGGGATCCTCTCACAACGGACATGAATATGCATCCTTTATAATCGTTGTCTTTATAGAGAAAATAGAGTAATTTATGTGTATCATGAAATTTAAAGATAGCACGAAAACGGTAATATGGCTCTGATGACTGGAAACAATAATACCTTGCTTTATATCATGAAAGTATAATGGTTCGTTGTTTAGGGTCTACGGGTTCTGTAATACATCAGTAGTTGGGACGTTGAGGACGCTTGTCTTGATAACTACCTCCATCTTTGCCGGTCTCTTATCTGAATTTGGGTCGCTCACTCCGTCTAATTTCGGGTTACCTGCTTATGACCATAGCTAAACTTAAATGGAAATTTGACAGATGGGTATGACAAATGGCCTTTTGGACATGCACTGGAAAAATTAATGCAGTGAACAAGGAACGAGAATGAGGCGAATGCTACAGATCTTCAGGAAGAAAAAGCAAGGACAATGATGTGATAGAGACATTTTCTCATGAATGGAATGGTAAAATTATATCAAGATGAGATGAAGTGTTCGGATCGTGACCGTAAAAGAAGGCGGATGGTAATTAAAATATGGTGATGAAATCTCGTTCATGTAAATGTTTTATTTTCCATACAAATGACGACAAAATAAGGACAGCCCTGTGCAATGTATAATCAGCTATAAGTTTGCTCATCTTTCTGTGCAAATTTGATTCAATGAACCCTTAGGTCCTTCTTTTGCACTCCGGGAACCGGATCATGAACTTTAGCCTACCCCTCGCACAAGCCATGGCTCTTGTCGTATGCCACTGGTTAACCATTTTAGGTCAGTAGAAAGCGGTCTGGAGTTAAGGCAAGCGTAAGTTATCCTTTATAGTTTAAAACAGTATTGTTTTAAGATTAGAATGAGATGTCAGCGCAGCTCCCTTATAAAAATGTACACATGCACACACACACATAATATTCAAACTTAAATGATATATTGAACACGGTATAAAGAACCACTTTTGGAACAGAGTGGCCTCTTGTCATCTCTTAGAGTCTAAAGAGTAGATGTGAAATTCTTTTCCACATTATTCTTTTTTGTCTTCTGTGCTCTTCACATATAATCTGGGATAGTTTTGATTTATCAGCTTTTATTTATTTGATTTCGTGCGCGATAATTTTTGTAATGACAAATTTATGAGTGTCTAGACAAGTCACATAGTCATAATTTTAGCCTTTTTGCCAATAAGTCTGTCGATTTTGACTCACACGATGTTGAGGAAAAACGTGAACGAACCGCCGACTTCTTTGATTTCTGAGGTGTGTAAATTACAATACTGACCGAATTCAAAACACCCGCACAATTAATTCAAGAAATTATTTATTGGTATTAATCAGTCATTGTCTTGCAATTCTTATCATTCTTAACCTGGGCTTTTAGTCTATATTGGAAATTAACTATGCATCACGTTAAGACTTGAAGATGCAGCAAGTCTTACTTGCGGTAAGAAAATTGAACAGGATGTACGTACGAAAAGTCGGTGCACAGCAGAGATTATGTTATGCTTTATTACATTATTATGGTGGAACTACGAGTAGCCTAACTGTATTCACTCGTTACGAGGTAGATTTGTTTCAGATAACCATATTGGTAACTAGTCAAATTATACTGACAAATATAATACAGAAATCTGAAATGAACAAAACAGACTGAGGTATTGTTTTTCCTTGTCCAACGAGACTAATGAGATTTACTAACTCCGTGACGAATTTCATACTACTGACTCTCTCCTTATTATTCAATACAATGTATGTATCTAATATACAGCTTACATAACTGTACTCAGGAATAGTCAGAATAAATCTTATCATTTACTGTCCATCTACACTTTGTTCCCGCTGGGAACGGCAAATATCACAGGCCATCACACGAAAGCCACAGATGTGACCTACACAATGGACTCTCGGGACTCTCAATCATGGCTGAGAATGGACAACAAAAGCTCCGCCCATAAATCTGAAACTAGCTCTGCGCTGTGTGCAGGTCTCCAAAGATAGACTCATGAATAATAGGCCTAGCGGTCAGGAAAAAAAAACAAAACAAAAACGCTGTCTTGGGAAATGCAATAGCTACCAGCTTTTAATACAAAATTGTTCTTCTATGAAAGTTTCTGCTCATTGAAACTATCAAATTTTACACATCAGTACCGAATGCAATACCGTACAGAAAAGTCTACATAATTTAAAAGTTTGCACATTTCGATGAAGTTTTAAACTTGATGTACATGTATTGCTATGGCTGACGGTATATACCAACTCTTGAACTTCCTCCAAATACTTCCTGGATGGCCTCTGTGAGATCTGCACACCGCAGATGTCTCGGGCAAGGACAGTCAAGTCAACGTCCTGTCTTTGAACTCGGAGTAGAGATGATGCAGTCAATTTCATTAGGTCAGCATGTTCCTTTCAGTGCATTCACATGGTCAAGATTATCTACTGGCAGCCATAAAAAAAAAAAAAAAATGAGAAACATTCATTCCAAAGATTTTTTTTATTCTTTCTCTCAAGTCACGCTGGCCACTTGGTTTTCCTTGTTTTACACGATGAAGTTAAACGAGTGTAGATTTTCGCACATTATGTGTGTGTTGTCGGTGGCAATTGTTGCAGAGATTCGTACTTTAAAAAAAAAGAAAAGAAAAGAAAAGAAAAAGAAACAAATATAGAAACACTTTTACTTTTCTTTTTAAAAAAAATAAAAAATCAGGTAATGGCGGTACATTTTGCCAATTGTTATTTTTGTACTGCAGGTTTATCTCTTTGACCAATGGCACAATAATCTGACTTCTTGTTGTTCCTATACCTAGCATGAAGCAATACTATAAGCCTCACTAATTAAGTAGGATTTTTCAATACTATGCTGTTCCTTTGTTGGGAGAAAACAAAAAGAAAAAAAAAGCCGCAGTAAGTGTGAGGAAAGGGAGGGCAGAACCCATTTGCGAGAACCCATTTGACCGATCCATCTGTCAGGATACTTGATGTTCAGAAGATATCTCTCTAGCATGGCAAAGTGGGAGCTAGTGACTTTTTTTTGTGGGGCTATATCAAACGCTCCTGATCTCCATAACGTGTCACAGCTTGAAGAAGGAATCAGCTTGGCCTGCAGCGAGGTCCTGGAAAGATGTTGCGAAACACTGAGAGACATATGTCCAAAGGTGGTTGAAAGCAGAGATGCTCATATGGAGGTATAAAACAAGTCTTCAAGACATCAGAGCCTGATAGCAAATCTATCAAATAAAAATACTATCATTTTTTGTTGATACTATAAATGTGAACAGACACAGTTTGTTCTGTAATTCAAAAGAATTTATTGAAAGTGTATAGTGATTTCTGGAACAGCCTGTATTTTTTGAGCTTTGTAAAATACATAGTCATCTCAATTCATGTATGATTTGATCTGTATGTATTTAGTTACTTATTTCTTCTACGGACAGAAATGCTAAATAATTATGAACCTATAAGGCTGATTACTAAGTACAAATTATGGTGGTTTAGTCTTTCCTCCATCTTAGTCTCTCCGCATAACAAATTTTGAAAGTCTGAAGTCTGGAAAACACATGTTCAAATAATAATTGACAGGAAGAGAGGACAAAAATGGATCACAAATCTATGGAATATATGGCTGGATGTAAAGAAATGCATAATAAATGAAATGTTTTATGCCCCGTGAGAAATCTTGTAACGCTTTTGACTCAAGCAGTGGAAATAAGAATTATCAGATCCAACTTGGCAAGTAAACTCATTATTCACTCAAATATTAAATTTCAGTTGTTCACGATGGAGTGAGGAGAATGAAATAAAATGACAGCTGTGTTTTTATGACTAATCAGCATCACAATAACAGACTGAGAAGACATGCATAAAAGAAAGGAGAAAGAGTGTGACAATGCGTAGGTATGAGAGAGAAAAAAAAGACAGAAGCATAAAGGAAAGTTTTTAAGAACCAAGATTTTGATATTTCATATTATTTTAAGCCTTTAATAACTGCATTGGACATATAAAATCACAAAATATCAATAACTAATGCTAGAACCCCAAAAAGAAAGATGTATTGTTCAGGACAAGATTTTGCATACTTCCTGAGAAGGAAAATGTGCCTGCATAGGATATTCGCCTTGATTTTTGTGGGTTGTACAAAAAATTTCATGGTGAACTACAGTGAAGTTCACTTATTGCCAGTATTAAACATATTTATGCATGCAGTCTGTTACCGAAACTGAGAACTAGAGACCATTGCAATTGGAGAGTAATATATGTTGCAACAAAACCAAAATTTTTGTCAGATCAATGCACACTTAGATGTATGAGGAAAAAAGAAAATGACAAAAAAAACAACCAGGTTTCTCAATTTAAACATAAATGTGGGACGGATAAGAATAAAATAAAGTCTAAAACTGAAAAGGAACTGCTTATCGCAAATTCTTAGTACCACCATAAGGCTCCTCCAGATATGCTAAAATCGTGCTGTACATATCCACGGATGGACAATTTATCTGGACAGATTGCATCTCGTTTGACACAAGATAACAATATAAAAAAAAACACAACACATACACAGAGACTGAGTGAGAGAGGGAGAGAGAGAGAGAGACTATGCTTCCACTACAACAGTCAGTAATGGCCCATTTCTAATCAAAACTGTTTCAAGTGTGGCAACAAAAAAAACAACCCTGTCCAGACACAGTTGTGATTTAATTACAAAGCTTATTTCATAACAATATTTTCTAGGATCAAATGCGCTGTTAATGTAATGATTGCATTTTTTTTCCTTGCGCATGCCACATACTGCAGAAAGTAGAGAATATTTATGTGAACTGTTTTGTTAAGGTCTAAAATGCCTGTCTTTTACAGTCACTCCAGTAACTGTAAGTGCTGGGTATTGAAAAGCAATATGGATTGTCAGTCATTTAATGTATAACGGCTGCTACGAGCTCTTTTTCATCGGTTAGAGGTGTCTTAGACAATAGGCTTAGCAAAGTGTACAAACAGCAGCCATCACAGTCAGGATAAAATCTAAAGGTAAAAATATATCAAATTCATGAACCAAAGTCAACAATTTTGCAGACCTCGAAAGTCTCATAAAGTCTGTGATGATGAAAAATCACATATAACCTATGATAATTCGGGCTCACAGACCTGATCAAATAAATTTCAAAACTTCAAGGAAAAGATGAACAAAATAATGTGGAAGAAAAGAGAGATATAAAGAAACACAAAACTTCAGCATTCTATCAAGCTGAGAAATTTAACAAGACCAGTCCTATATCTCGAACATTGCAGATATGATGTGTACTATTTCCACATTTGAATACATCAATTTTTTTAGTTTAACTGATCTGATACACTCTTTGGAACAGTGACAGTGTTGGAATAAAATTGAACTTTCTCTCATCTGATTCAATTTAGACCTTTCACTCCAACGCAGGCCGAAAATATATTGGCTCCATCTAACTGCAGCTGAATAAATGAAGGCAGCTGAATGATGAAAAAAGCGATTACAGTGCGCCCGTCAAATTGTTGCCGTCATATGAGTCAGCGAGCAACAATGCATCAGTGGCCTTCATTCTACACAGTGGTGCTTTCTAGGAGGCAAAGGTTAGCACTGTTAGTTTATATGCGGAAAAGAAGGCCCAATAGACAGCGATGAATGTCAATTCATTCCACAAACAAATTACGGAATGTAAACGGAGAGACAACTGTTGATGGTAGATTAGGACTCTAGACGATGCCTAGGCTAGATTCAAGGCATTGGCAAACCTCAGTGACCTGCATTACAACCCTAACTTTAACAATTAAAAAAGCAACTAATTTTGATTTTTTTAAAAAAGCCAAAAATTGCAAATATTCTTTGCACCCAGGGAGTTTTCTAATATGCTGAATTCAAATTTGGCATCAAAAACACAACGAAAGTTACATTTTTGATTTTATGCCCCACCTAAAACTTTTGCCAAATCCTTTTACTGAGTCAACCATCTTGATGGACAGAAGCTGCATACTGCATTCCAATACGGCTGTCTCTGAACAGAGGCTGCAAGTTGAAGTGAGGATGATCACTCTGCCCGTCATCTCTCTAATTTATTTATAATTGAGGCATGTCCGATCTTCATCCTTCACTTTGCTGCCTTCAAACCTATCTTAGTGTATTTTTGGCCTAACAGTGATATCAATATCACTAAATATCTGTGTCTCCTATTCATTTCCTTCTGTTCTGTTCAAACAAAACCTCACATAGCTCCTTTTATGGAGGGTTGAGCCACTTGGGCTCTTCAAATCACAAATTCATATCCACAATGCAGCTTCAAATTTTTGACATTAGTGACTATTGTAGGCCTATATCATATGCCTAGGTATAAAGCTTTCAAATCATCCCAAAAAAATAAAAACAGATCAAGATTTTTAACTACCTCTTGAAAATTGAAAGTCATCAATGATGACTGAGGGTCAATGCATCAGGAGGGTGTTTGCATATATGTCCACCGTGTCAGATTGCACCAAATTGCATCAAAATTAGCTGATTTCTTCTAGACATAGAGCTATTAAAATTGCCCAATTTTGGTTCAAATTGGTGCAATCTGACATGATGCGAACACAGATGGCACAAACACCCACCCTAATGTACTGACCCTTCTGTGCTCTGGTATGTTTGTAGTATAGCAATAGAAAAATAGATCTGTGCATTATCTGCAATGCAATATATATATATTCTAATTAAAACAAAAAAGGAATGTATCTTGGTAAATAACAAATGCAACACAATATATCACAGAATAAATGCTATATATGATGGTTACTGAATGTTATATTTCATTTAACTGGGTGTAATTAATATCTTTCCAGGTCCCTGAACAGCTCAAGGGAATATGTATACGTTGATTTGTCACCATCTCTCTCACGGACATCTTTCCTGATCTTCCTTCCTAAAACCTGCTGGTCTATCCATATCGCAGTGAACATTTCTTTTCATTATTTTAACATTTCTGCCTTGTAACTGACATGCTATATCACCTAGGAACTCTAAGTCACACTAGTCAGTTCTTGTCTACCAACTGCGATCTCAGACTTTTCTAGCTCTCCATATATGAACACTCTGCTTTCAAAGTAATTATGGAGGTGTAATTGTAATCACACTGAGTACAAGAAAGAATTGATAAACAAAAAGATGTCCAAAAATGTCCATTATGAGGACAATGAAATCTGCACTTAGAATCTGGATTGCTAGAACAGTGAGCACATGCTATAGACAAGGACCTTATATACAAGGCAGAAAAGTCTGATGATCAAACAAAACTTTCTGGTACGCCACAGAACCTGTGTTGTACCATTTCCGTCACAAATCTCTCCGGCTTGTTGATTTGACCGAAATACTGCCAGGAAGGATGAAGAAGAACTTAATAATACAAAGTGACAGATGTACATCTAACAGATCATGACTGTAATATCAGTATCTATTCTCCAATGTCTACATAGCTTATATCTGGTCCCATAATCGTAAACACCAAAATTCTTTTGATAAATTAAATGTTACATTGTGGTCAGCGTGGTATTTTGATCAATAGGTCAGCTCGCTCGTCGACTTTCTGCAGCAACAAAGTGGTCAGTGGGTTCACAAAGTCATCCTGAAACACAAAGATCAAGTGGCACATGAGTTCAGAATCTAAATATGATCAGCACTTACACAAAATACTAATGCTGGACAGAAAAGAATTTGACTACTCTGAAATACACTTTTAGGTAACTGTTCATCAAAACATTCTTCATAAAACCAATCCCTTCACTCCTGAAGATTTTACTGTTTTGAATAGGAAAAATTTCATTAACAGCAGACTCACTTTTTTTCCATAGAATTTTTGTAGGAGATGCTGACAAACAAAAACATGTCTCTGATGAGACATAACTGTTTCCTACATTGATAGCATAACTGAAATGTCAAGGCCTGTGAAAAATCCCTGTAAAATCTCTCTGACACGATGTATCTCGTGAAATATCAGGCACCACCTGCCATGCATCACATATCATGTTGAAAACATTGTTCCTTTATTCATTATCTTGCATATTATCTAACTAGCAAAAAACAAAAGGTTTTTACATTAAACCCTCATACTTTTTCTCGAAATGTTGATATTTAACATAAATTGGCAAAGGAGCAGCTAATGAAGAGCATTTGACTGAAACATCATCATGCTGGGAACAGGTCAATGAAATTGTCTCCCCAAGTCAAAACAGATGCAAGGGATGTCAACTGTCTTCATGGCATGTAAGAAAATGGTTCAGGTTCTGTGTTGGCAGACTATGTGCCAAAATATACAAAGCTGAAGTATTGATGCCTGGAAAAAAAGAGATCTTAAGAAGCAGTAAAGTATACATATATAGTTCAAGATAGCCAAAAAGTCTGTTTCCTGTTAAGAAATTTAACAACTCTGAGACATGAGAAGTTAAATAGTAAACAAGCTGGAATATATTATCAGATATGAAGAGCCGAAGACTCAACATAATATTCTGACAGCCATTGACCTACCCTGGAATTCATCAATTTCTCACATTTGCGCATCCATCGCTTGTCTGCCTTCCTCTCATCCCCTGATACCGACTCCTACAGAGAAAGAAAAAGTCAGTTTCAAAACTGAACTCCTGCGTTAGACTCTGATATTTATGTAGTAAATCAAGCAAATTATAGAAATAAATTTCCAAAACAAAGCCCAGTGTAGGAGACCAATTTTTATATCTGGCAAGATGACTGATTCCACATTTCTCTGCTCTGAAAAAGATATAGTTCACTGGAAAGTTAGCTTGTGGTGTTTTGTATTTGTTTATCAGGAAAACATGTTTTCAATGAAAGTGATCTGCCAATGTATTTTTACACAGATTTAAAATTCAGATACGGCAGGACAATTCCGAGCAAGATATGTTGCACAACTGGATGAAATGTGTCAAATATCAAATAGGGCTTTGTCTTGAAAATTGGGTTTTACTGACCATGGGGTTACAGGAGTCATCTTTGACTGGGAAATCTCAGCACAAAAGATGTCCGAGCCAAACAATTTTTATTCACAGTAAAAGTAACTCATTTCTCTCTCCATTGGCACCAATAAATCTCTACATGAAACATATGACATCTCATTCATTTCATCAGTCAAGTAACACGTCATTAATGCTCTAAGACAATTAAAAGTTATTTAATGAGCTACAACATTATGATTCTATTGAATACATACTTCTATTGGTGCATCTACTGTTCAATGACTAACTCTCATGCTAATCAGACATCAGTTGCATTTTGGCATAAGTCAGGCCAATATCATAGAGCAGTGATAATAAATCATGGCTATACAAAGATGTCAAATATCTTACCAAACTTTCGGCATCGCCATCAGCACTCATGATATCCTCCAGATCAGAGTGACTCAGATTGAGGATGTCACGAGCCTTGTCCTGGGCTCGTTGTAGTGACGGATCACCTCCACGTTGACTTCGTTCCTGCTGTATCTTGGCATCTTTCAATTTCACACGAGCACGTTCTGCACGAGTCATGAGTTCTGTTGCTAAGATCTGAAATATAATGGTTCTACATGTAAAACAATCAATGGTGTTTTTTTTTTTAATCTGTTTCTCCTATCTTCTAGTTTTTGGTGTTCACTAAAGTGACAACTAATTAATATTCAATGCTAATATTTTAGCACACAACAGTGCCAGCATCAATATTTTTGCAACACCATGGGATAAAACCAGCAAGATTTACTAACTATTCAGAAAAATTCCACATGAGCCAATTCAGAAATATAATTCATTTCCAGGAGTCAAGGCACTTATACATGAGACTTGTACATTTTCATCCTCATTCTAAGATGTATAGTTAAAATATCTGTTACTGTTTTCATAAGAAGCCTAGCAAATTAAACCCTTTTTTTTTTCATTCAAATAGAAACATTTTCAAAAAATGAACAACATTTTTTATTTTTCTTTTAGACATAATTCTGTAGAATATCTGACGTATGATCTATCATCACCTTCACGACTGAGTGAAACTGGGTCAATCGGATCTGAGCTGCTGTCAGTTTCTCTCTGGCTGCATCAATGGCAGCCTCGGACTGTGTGGCCAATCCATGGAGCTGTTGCTGAGCTGAGGTTTCTAAATCCGCCAAGGCAGATTCCAGCCCCTGTCGCCGTGAAGATGCTTCTTGCAACTGCTTGGTCTTGTATACAAATATCAAGAAGGTTTATCATCAGAAAACTACTAGGTGTGAATCAAATCAATTAAAAATTTAAAGGTGATTGGATTTTCATCTAAAGTAATGAATGATTTAGTTAACCCTAGTGGCATCAGGTAAAACTACTGAAATGATAATGTTTCTGTAATGATATTTATTTATGGTCAAGAAATAACAGTTTTAGTATAGATGATATCACAAATCGAAACATTTTGTTACTGTATTGTATTATTTAAAAAAGTACATCGATGGCAAAGCTTAATGAGCAAGACTTTGAGCAGAGAGGTGCCTTGATTCTTCTAGGGCTAAATATGTATCATGGATGGCTTGCATGGTGTAATTTTCAATAAAGCTTTTCAAATATAGATAAAAGTTATAATGTAATCAACTGTCAGGTCTGCGACGCTTGATATGGAATGATAAAGAATCTCTGCATCTATTCATATAGCTATTGCACCTCTGTTTACGACAAATACAAAACTTCAGTAGCAATATAACAGTTCTGTTTCCAACACTTGAGAAAAATGCTGAGTTGAGTACAAAATAGAGAACAATCTGCAGAAGGATCCTGACAATGAAAAAAATTAAGTTGTCAAGGGACACACATTCCAGTACTGTTTCTCTGAAAACAAGTGTCCATGTGCCTTTCACTCAACTCATGATAATCCTTGAGATAAACAGCATCTCTGAAGCTCCTATTTCACCTGAGAATTTTGGCACTCACCTTGTGTTCCAAGTCCAATGAGACTTTCAAGAATTTTTCTTCATATTCTTTCTTGTCCTTCATCACCTGGCTCAATCGCTTCTTCAGAGATTCAAGCTGCAAAGAAAATATCAAAATGGCTAGAGGTTAGAAAGTCCACACAGAAAATTTCAATGCTTTCAATTATTCATATAATGTAGTCGAATGTCATACTTTAATTTACTGGACTATTAATAATTAATATTAATCATAACTCATAACAGCACAATGAGGAGTGAAAATATTACCTGAGACACACACAGGATTTCATTTTCACTGACAATTTCACTATGTATTCTCTCAAAGGCAATGTTTCATTGTACTCCATTGTACTGGCCCCGCAGAAAATTGCATTTCAAATTAACAAAAATTGCATTTGAAATACTAAAAATTGCATGCAAAAATTCCCAAAATGTGCCCAAAAAAAAAAAAAATGCAAGTAAAATAAGAGGGCAAAAAATCTCTTGCGCATCACACTTCTCACAGAATTGGCTGATAAGCCATTTTTATGGTAAAGCTTAATTACAGTTTGATGTACAACAATTCCAATTACAAGAGTATCCCTGAAAGATTCATAAAACATCCAAGATTTTATTTCTTTCACTCTTTTTTCTTTCTGTTCATAAGCGTTACCGTACCCGGTATCCACTAAGAGCTGTGTGATAACTGTTTCACAACTAATAATAAAAATGGTATTGCCAGTCATAGATCAACTGGAGGACTGACAATACTGTGGAGAAAATTAGTACCAGAAACTACGTTGTACAAAAGTTCACTTGCCACAGATTTGTTATAAATCTAATGGCATTAAAAAAAAAATGCATTCCTCTGTTTTCGCAAAATCTGATTGAAACTGAAGATGGAAAAGCTGAATTGAAATTCAGCGTCTGCAGAATTTCTAGTGCGAAAAACTTCCCTCTGCAAGTCAAAGAGATGCTTCCACAACCAAAGTAGATCTAGCATTTTTATTAATAATGCTAAAGAATGAATCAAGCCTGCAGTACATTTCAAAAACAATAGATCTAGCTTTAAGCTTAGCTTGTGTGTTTCACCTTCATACTGCTGAAATCTTGACAAAACACAGCTAGATTTTGACAGCCTCTTCCTGCTATTTCAGTATTTGCCTGTCTCTCCATTTTCGGCGAAATGTTTTCATCAAGTATTACATCTAGATCTAAGGTTTTTTTAGATCAAATCTAGATCTATCCAGATGTATCCAGAGGGCCTTGCAAAACGATCAGCACTGGTATAATTTTGAGTAGGGAACTAACTTCTGTTCGACGGCACTTGTTTTAGGACCACCTTTGGACTGATTTTTAATTTTGTTGAAGGATCAATCTATCGTCAAAGATTTACTGAACAAGTAAATCCACAACAGTAACACAATCTAAATCTACCGCTCTTCAGCATCGCAAAGAGTAGAGAAGATAAAAAAAAATCAGCAATTTGAATGGGGACACTACTCGCAATCACTAGAAGATTGATCATGCACTCATCATGGAACAAATTCGCCGTTTTTCTCCTAAATTAAAAGGGAAAACAGCAAAAATTGCAAAAAAATTGCGGCAGAGTGAAAAATTGTGGCCACAAAGCAGCTGGGGGCAAAAATTGCAGTCGCAATGTGTTTGCAAGCAATGCAATTTTCGGGGGGGGGGGGGGGGGGGAAGATTTTAAACTTT
>JBCEWB010545958.1:0-13446 GCA_039654565.1 Peronia peronii | reverse complement strand
AAAAAATCCTGGTGTAAGGAAAATGTTTTATTGTTCTTGTAACAATTTCTTCCTTCTTTGCACTGTCTGTTCAGCACAGAAGCAATTAGACTGGTCAAAATGATTTCCCATTTCTTCTAGCATGTCCCACTAACGTGGAATAATATATTGGCCTGTCCTGGCATTCTATTCCAAGTAAAAGAGAAGTCAAGAAAGAATGAATTGTAAAGATTAGGGGCAATGAAAGAGCAGATCTCAAGGCAGGTTGAGCCACTCTGAAAAAACGGAAATAAACTTTGGTAAAGTATTCGTAATGCTCTTCTGACACTGGAGAGCTATTTAAGAGAGGTTCAGCACATTAAGTAGCTAAGAAGCTGTGAGCATTCCTTATAAAGAGGCTTCTTAATTCTTTGACAGCCATAAATATTTCTTTCCAGTTTAGATCGCACTTGTTTTTTGGTATCAATTGACTGGCAGAGGTAGGTATAGCAGAAGAATTCTTAACTTTTCTGGGAAGGGCGAAATAACGAGATGACTACTACATGTAGCTTACGAAGTCAATTAATTCTTTGACGTAAGGGACGAAGGCATCAGATTCAGAAGCCAATGACTCGGCTTGTGTGATGGCAAACGTTAAGGATATTTTGCCACAATATACACACATTTTTATTCTACTAGTTAATTTACACTACGCATGTCTTTTCAGCTGCTGTATTCAGTAACACTAGAAGGGAACCCACGGCCTTGGTGGGAGATTATTTAAATATAGATCAAACCAGTACTGTACTGCGACCTAAAGTGTATGGCAAACGTGCGCATCTCGATGTTCATATTTTGGATGATTAAACTAAATGTTACTCAAAGAAAACGTGTTTGGTGTTTTGAGCATGTAATTCTACCGAACGTACAATTCGAATTAAACACTCTCGCTAGTTTACTACTCAGTTATCGATATTATCGCCTTTTCCAAATAACGACAAACATGGTAAGATTTTTTCCGACGTTATGTAAGTAGAAACAGATCATTGTGCAACAATGTTGTGTGTCAACTTCTATATGGATACATTCAGTAGATTTCGAATCTATACGCTTTTTGTGGGTTTTGTTGCAGATTTATAGTAGAGATTAAGATCTTGCACAAATAATCTGGTGGTAGAGAGTGGGATTTTCCCAATTTCACATCTGATTTCTTCATTATTATTTTTTTAACGTATAGACATTAGTAGTAACTCAGTATATTTGTAATATTTTTCATCGTTGGAGGGACAGGGTCATTTTCTTCAAAGCTTAGCTCTGCATTCTGTTAAATGACATGTGAGAAAGTTGATTGAAAGAGGCACAACAATTTCAAATGCCCAGGTGGGTAAAACAGCTCTTCACTGCTCTACTGTAATACTATAATTATCCAGGCCTATGCTGAAATGCAACTGACGTCTCACGATTATAAGATAATGTCATTAAAAAAAAAAAAAAAAAGAGGTGGCACCAATAGAACAGCCAATTTTCAAAAGAATCTTTCTCAGTAGAATCACAATGATATAACTCATCAAATGACTTGTACTTTAGACAATTCTCAGTCTCTTTATCTCAAAAGTAAAGAAAATGGATCATGTTATTGTAAAACCCGTGGTGCAAATAGCGACTTCACACACAACTGTCCAAGAAATGGCACATGAGGTTATGTAATGGGGAGAAGGAGTTAAGAATAGCAAGATCATCTGTCCTCAGTTATTGTTGCAACTTCACAATTTCTCGAATGTCACAGTTGTAAATCCTGTAGTAGGGATAATTATAATCTTCCTTGGAGAAATGTGATCCTGGCACACAGAATAGCAACAGGAATCAAAGATCAAAGCTTAGTGTTGACGTAGAAAAGGTGGTAACAGCATGGGGGTTGACCTGAAAAAATCGGTCACACTGAATTATGAAATTTTGGGCTTATGTCTTTTTCTGTTGTTTGTGTGTGTATGTATGTATTTGTGCCGGGAGAGAGTGTGTATTTATGTGTGTATGTGTTTGTGTGTGTACGTGTAAGTGTGGGTGTTAAACATAACTTAACCCGAATATGTGAACAGATTACTAAACATTTCAAGCACTTTTGTTGTTATTGTTGTCGTTGCTGTTATTTCTCTGCTATCGCTGCTGTTGTTGTTGTTTAGTTGTTGTACTAATTGTTGCTGTTGTTGTTGTTGTTGTTGTTGATTTCTTTGTTTATTAATTTTTTCCGTAACGTTTTCAGTGCCAACAAGTCCATTCTTCGACACACAACATCGGTTAACTGTCATCCTCTTCTTCTGTGATAATCCCCTTGGGATCACAAACTATCAGCATCTCGTTCACGTCCATCAGTACCCGTATATTTTGGCCAAATTCTCCTTTCAAAAACATTTTGTGAAAGTTCTGCAGCACCAAATATTTCAGTTAAAGAAGTGTGTCTGGTCAGACATAATGTACCTGTATCTTTCACTACCCACCTTGTCTTGCCGCCCCTCACGGCATTTTGCTCGATTTTATCTGCTGAGCGGAAGGTAACCTCCACCCTTGGTCTTCTACCACATGGCCTGCTTATCTTCCCCTTGTAATGTAGGAGCCATGTCCTGCTGTCTTCAATATGTCTCACATGGACATCCAACTGTATTTTGACTGTGAGTGGGTGGATAGTTTAACTCTATAACAGTCACTAGACACTGCTGAAGCATCAGGCCTTCTAAAAAGACATTCTAAGCAATTTTTAGGCATAACCGTTTGTGTCTGACGAAGAGTCGTTATCAATACCATGTTTTAACACTGTGTTCTATTTAGACGGAAACCTCAGTGCAAAGCGTGATGTCTTTGACCAGCTCGGCACTGTAACGCTCTCAGGGTTAGGAGTGGGGAAAGGAAGGATAGTAGGAGAGTGTCAGGGAGGGAAGAAGAGCGGAAGGGGAGGGCGCTTCTAACTAACACGATCTGCTTGCTCACAGAATAGAAATAGTAACTGGACGGTTGGGCGGAGGATCAGATGAAGCAGTAAAACGCCGGCAATGTGGCAGTGTTTCTTTTTCTCCTCCACATGTAATCTAATTTGTGAAATGTTTAAATTTTCAAAAGTAATTTTATCTTCTGTATTTCAAATAACAGATTAGCCTTACTGAATGAGGTCTGAGGTTTGTATTTTTTTAAATGGAGATTGTTTCTGATCAATCCTAGTCTTGCCTTGGTCTGACATAATGGGTGTTGAACGAGCGTGTACAAAGGGGAAAAAATCAATTTTGTGCTCCCTGCTTGAAATATACATCAAGAAAAATTACGAAAAATTTATAGTGTAAGGAAAATCTTTTTGTCCCATCATGATTTTTAAAAAATATTTTATTTTATTTACTTTATATTTTTTTATGTTATTTATTCTGTTTTATTTACGTCAATCTTTCAAATGACATAAAAAAAGGGGACTTGTTGTTTTTTTTGCCTTCTTTACAATACTTGTTCAACATTCCTTGTGTTTGGCAGAGGAAAACAACAGAGCTTGTAAACAAAAACAAACAAACAAACAAACAAACAAACGTCCTTATTGTTCAGAAGTGATCTGATCTTCTCCGTGTCGTCCTTTTCTTATAATAGAAGTGTTTTTCTCAAGTAGGATAGCCTAGCCTTACTCTGTATGGTCCCATTAATATATTCTTTAAGTGTTTAGAAATGTCATTGTCTTCATCTTGTAGGCATTTTCTCGTGTTAATTAAGACTCCGTCCAAGTAATCTTGTTTAATGCAGTCTTTAAAGATTAATAAAGATTGATTTTATCTGTTCTTTATTGTCATTTTCCTGAATTGCTTATAAATTATCATTCACATATTTTCGGTAGTCAGAAATAGATCGGCTAATTTTCTGCCCTCTGTATGTTGTCAAGCATTGTTCAGCATGGCTATTAATATCCAGCCTTGGCAATAAATTTGCATTATGGATGATAATTCCAGAGGACACACCACACCCTCTCGTGTCCCCTGAGCGCCTTGGAGCGATAGGCCCAAGTATTAGTGACAAAGGGCTCAATGTATTCGCAGACAGCAGGGAATACACAACACGAAATGACCGTGCATTTGTACTCACTCACAGTATTGTAATGTGCTCTGACAAAAGCTCTTTTATCATTATTGTTATTTTTAAACCTCATTTTAATATTATCTCTTTACCCATTCAAATATAATTTTCCACAAAATTAAAAGGCAGCCTATTACACCATTTCAGTCTGTAACGATCCCACTGAGAATACAAAACTAAATTTCGATTTTATTTAAACAAAATTTTCAAGGGAAAGGCGTTCTGTCAAATTAACTTCGCGTTCGCCATACGGCTGATTGGATTTGTCCGTGAGCAACACTGCGGGCCCCGTGAGTCAGCGGTGATGCTATAAACAAGCCCTTCTGGTGGTATTCATGAAAAAAGGTGGACACATGAAATAATATCCCTAGCGATTTCAAATTGCTATGTCGTCCTTTCGAAATGACAAGAGTCTATGTTATCCACTTTTTTGGCTGAATGAAATAAACAATATATACTGTATCTAAAAGATTGGTCTGAAGTGTGAAAGTATCAGGCTGCTCTGATAGGGCATTTCTAAATATTAATTAAAATAAATAACAGAAGGCCAACTGGATAAAGTAACGGGCACACAAACTTTGATTCTCAAGTTCTCAAAAGTTTATGGGGCGGAATTAAGACGTGTTCATTCTAAGAGAACGATGGAGTGAGTTCACAAGATGTAAATTATGACTAAAGACTTCTATAGTCTAAAATATGTCGTCTGATAGGTGTATGTAGTTTTACTTGGATGAACTGATGTCGGGTTTGACAACTCACTATAGACTATGTAAGTGGCATCTGTTACTGCACTATATCATTTTAAAAAACTTTGAGTCTTAAGAAAGCATTAACCCGCGGCCTAAACTTATCAAACCAAACAATATGTAATCGTTAACTTAGTTTGCACATTGTTTTTTTGCACATTGCACATCAGATAAAATAAACTTCATTTGCCCTCAAAAGAAAATTCCATTCTCAGTTGATGAGACACAGTATACGAGCAGGATACACATAACTTACATGTATATAGGCAACAATATCATGAATAGAATCAGAGCAAGGCAAACACAAGGAACATTCCTTCAGTTTGCCGTTTAGAATATATTTTCACTTTATTCAGATAGGTTTAAAAACAAACAAACAAGCAAACAAAACTTTAATTTTTCAAAGGGAGTTAGAGCTAACGTTCTTTATGAGCCCTCCATAAGATGACAGCACCATTACCAAGCTGATATGTCACAACATAATAATATCAGTGGATAGGTTTTTGATATCATAACTATAATAGAAGAGAACATTTATATAGCTCGTATTTCCATACAGTACAGACTCCAGGGCTTTACAATCTACTCTAGTAGACCCAATGGAGACAATCACAGACGTTCTCTGCTTTCTGGGAAGTGTACAAGGCGACTGCCTGGCGCTCAAATCCTTATGAGTCTTAACAATAACATTCTCTGTCTGTAGTCGGGTAGCCATTTTAACCTGGGTCGAGTCGGGAAACTGCCTGTAAATTATCTTCCCCATTGAAAAACACTACGACCCTCTTCTTTAGTAACTCCGCAGTCTTTCTTTCGATAACAAACGCTTTCATTCGGCGATTTTTGTATTTATCTATTTATTTATTATTTTTTGTAAAGAAATCTCGCTCAGTGGTGAAGCATTGGCTACGGAGAGTTCGAGTGATTATCTGGAAGGCCGAGCATTGGCCATCCGTTGTTCTGAGTTTGTTACGCTGTAGGTTACTGACCTGGGCATTGGTCAAGGCATCAGGCATTGGAAGTTTGTCACAGGTAAATGAGAGGCCTGTGTCTGAGGACACGAAGCCTACAGTTGATCGATTTTCTGTCTGTTTCTCTCACTGCTGTTCTGATTTAGTTGTGTGTAAGATACCAATTTAAAACAAAGACCTATGATGAAATTTTACCTATACATCTAGAAGACACAGATCTAAGTCTGAGAATACATTAATTTATTAAATATATTTAGCGTTACCTAAGAAACAAGTTTGAAAACAAGGATACGAGATAAAATCATACTGTCTAGAAGATACAACTCTGAGAATGGATGTATAATATGGGTTTCAGTGTGTGTAGAAAAAGAAGTGTGGAAGTAACGATGTCAGATATTTAGAAGATTATTCTGTTTAGAAGATGTTACTATTCTGATGAAATAAACAAGATGAATTCCACAGCATGCAAGATTTTTAAAACTCTGATAACCACAGAATATGCTGACAGACTTCAAAAAAAAAAAAAACCAACAACAAATTAGCTTTCCGGACCGGAAGTCAAGACTGTTTTTAAATTACCTCATTTACTGAAAGTTTATTTCGAATCAAGGGACTCTCTGTTTCCGGTAATCCGAGATACAATAATTATTGTTGCGTCTTAGAATAGCCTGGAAACATAATTTGGCCCTTGAATATTTATGTAGAAGATACACCGAGTCATATGCCATGAAGCAATGTGCCAAATTTTGTTTCGTAATTTCGGCTCTTTAGGATTCTCAGCTGAAGGATTTATCTGCAGATTTATTGCTTAGATATTAATGGTCCTCTAGTCCCGGAAGCTAATTCGCATTTCTTTGGAAGTTTGTAAAGCGGACCTTATGCTTAGCTTTATTTTGTGAAAATACACTGAAGTAAAACTATAAGCTATGGTCATATCAAGAGGAGTATTCAGAATTGTTATGTCAACATAATTGTTGAAGCTAAATTTTAATGTTAAAAGAAAAAATGTTAACTTGAGCTTTGAATGCATAGACATGCACTCTGAAAGGAAATATTAACATCTGATGTGTTAACCAAAAACAAACCAACCAACAAACAAACAAAGAAAACAAAAGGGAAAAACATGAAAATCTGTAAATTTTGAAGACATAATTATCACCCAGATGTAGATCACAAAGCTTTGAACACATAAATAATTTTGTAAAAAGCCTAATTTTTTTAGCATGCAAGCATAGATTTTGAGGTAACTATAAGATTTGAAATACAGAACGTAACCACTCAGGTAAATCTGAACACATGGTTATCGATCCTGCTGAAACTAGTACATTTTGCATTCACAAAATGAGGTACATCTGTAAGCTTTCAGCTCGGAGACTTTTCTGTCAGCGTCTCTCTAATCAGCTTCCACCGATCTCCCTGCCAACACGACGCACCAGAAACAAACATAAGGATGGTGGAATAACTTATAGACTCAGCCTGAAAGGGGAAGTAAATGTGCCCGAAAGGTAGGAGTTACCGAACCTCCCAGAACTAGGTCACCTGCCAGGGGAAATCACTATCGCACGACAACTGCCATCTTTGCGCACTGTTTAAAAATCATTGTTTTTGCTGGTGAAGACATAATGTCGGCGTTATCGTTGTGCAGATCGCAGGACGACAATAGAATGAAGATGGACCGTAGTAACAAATCTGCTCCTTAGAGCCTTAGATGGTTCAATAGACATGTTCTTCAATCCCGCAGTGTTAACATAGTGATGGTGAATGCCCCGCTTGTTTAGCATTGTGAGTCGTTATTGATAGACATACTTCGCTTCTTTGATTGCATTGTAGAACATACTGAACTTGTGAGTTACTCATGCGATAGTGATCGTCCTGCAACATTTTGGTGTAACAAGAATGGCAAACAGGACAAGATGAAATACGGGAAAAAGTTCCATTTCTTTTCATAAGAAACATATTGACCGATTGTTTAGGGTATAATTTCAGCGATCACTTGCCTGATCTCTCGCGAAAGGACGAATCTACAAGGATGCATCCTTTTCCTGTGAAATCGCTATCCATTCATTCTTTCGTCTTTTCTTCCAGGAAATCATGCTCTAGGCTACTATTACAAGTCAAAAATTGTCTCAAATTTATTATTATGCAAAACACCCCTAAGTCCACACCTAAAGAACGGTTGCAGTACATTCTTTGTGCATGTACGATAGGTTAAATAGGGGCCGGGTGTGATATGTAAAGGAAAGACCCTACGGTTGGTAATCAAATACAATGACGGCATGCAAAATTTCGGTTGCTAGAATACCCGGTTTCTATTTAGATTTCACTCCGACCCCATGCCATTGAACCTTATCTTTTTTTTAAATTGTAGATTATGTAGTATTCTGTCATACTCAATACAAAGCGTAATCTAACTAATCACTTTGTCAAAGCACTGGCCATTGGAACCTCATGGAATAGGGTTGGAATGAAGAGTAATGTGCAATAACAAGGCTGAGCACATGCAGTGTTGGACCTGATGGTGAGTCGTAAAACTGCTGGACTTTGCCATGTTTATGACTGCTGTGACTGGTGAGCGGTCCCTACAGTGATCGAGCTGACTGGGGAGTGCATGAGTTCGAGTGGACGCAGAGCTGAGCGGTCCCTACAATGATCGGACTGACTGTCGAGTGCAAGAGTTCGAGTGCACGCAGGACTGAGCAGGCTTTATGTCTGTCTCTTGTCTGAGCCATTAATGTGATCTTGGTGGTGGTGGTAGTAATGGTGATGGTGCTGTTACTGTGATCGTGAGAAGTGTTTCTTCGTCATCATCATCTCTGTCACCACCATGCTATAGAAATGTCTTTAAATTGACGAACCGTCTAACGTTAATATATTGTACGAAAAACAATCGTAGAATTCATTTGTTAAAAATTAAATAAAGTGTTTTTCGAACTCTTTGATTCTTCATCAAGGTAACCACCATCATCCTTATCATCGTCCATTTTCTGCTCCATAGCCGTGGACCAAAAATCTTCATCCCACCCAATCTCATTACAAAAGTAGCATTTCAAACTGACAGAGAAATACTTAGTGCTGGATTTGGCACTACTTTGCCACAATGCTAGCTACAAGTATTGATGTTTCACCGGGTTGAAGTGAAGAGCACTGTGCGATACCAGGCCTGGACCGATGGAGTGTTGAACCTGGTGATGAGTCGTAAAATGCCGGCATGTGACATGTTTATGACGAACATGACGGGTGAGTGGTACCAAACCAGTCCGTGGTACCAAACAGCAAGTGTCTGAATGCATGTAGGCTGAGCAGATCACAATGTGTATGTCTCTTATCTATGCTGATACAGTGGTCATGTTGGTGATTCGAGATAACCTTCACCAGGAGGTTGAAACGTATATAGAACGTAACGAAAAATGCTGGTGGTGATGATTGCAGATATGGTACGGTTACCACTGGTAGCGCAGGATATTTTGCGCACCTGATTTCATGCACAGTGCCATAGAGTGCAGTTCGCTGTTTCCTTGAGACTTTTCAGACTGTAGTTCTGATTGACATCCCGGTCGACCACGTTGTCATCCTCGTGGTGATGATGGTGATGATGACAACAGAAAAATCCGATTCTCCAATTCTGTTTGACCACTGTAAATCAGAAGGTGTGAAATTCAGTTCTTCTGAAACTGTACAGTTTTATTCCCAATTTTCTTTTAAAGATTGATAATCCTCTCCTGAGGATGAGCAAAACGTTTAATTAAAACTTTCTGTCATAGACAGCAAGACCCTACTTACATTTTTTTTCTTTATTGCCTCAACGAAGAACCAATAGGTTAAAAAATTTGGCCAGATATGATTTTCACTTGTTCAACTTATAGCGTTCTACAGACTGTTGTATATTTCTTATTTAGTGTAACGAGTTAATTGCTAGTAGACATTTCGTTTTAAATTTTGAAACATCTGTATAAAATAGTAGCGGTTGTGAAGATGATGGTGGTTGGTAATGATGGTGAATACCAGTCAGATTAAATGCAGGCAGTACCAAAATTTAATGCATGTGGGCCTGGTTAAATTTTAGGTCTGACTGGCATCTACGCCGGTAAAATGGCCCACAGTGGTGATGTTGGTGGTGACAATGAGTGCTACTTTTAGTGGCAGTGAGAAGTGTTTTACACCAGTCTGACTGCATGCACAAACTGCCTCTATTGAAGGCACACAGGACTGGTTAGACTATAGATTTCATTAACATCCAGGCCTATAAAATACTCAGGGTGATAGTGTGATGGCGAAGATGGTGACTGTGGTGCTACTAATGATGGTGGTAAGGAATACATTACATGCAGAAAGTTTAGGGTTTGGTGCAATCGGCTGACAGAGTGTAGCTCTAATACACATCTATATCGATGAGATGGTCATGCTCGTGGTGATGGTATGGATATGAAACTATTTTTGTTGATAGAGAAATATTTTTTACATCAGTCTAACTACACTACATTCAAAAAATACCAGGGTTTGTCACTACTAGTCAGAGTATAGAACTGATTAGCAGTTGTGGCCAAAAGAGTGGCTATGACGTCAATCCCAGATGGCCAAACATTTAAACTGCTACCAGACCTCTTGTATGTCTAGTAATTAATAATTGCAAGCGTCAGACAGGAGGATTTTGAAAATATTGTCTCACATAATTCTGGGCTTGATTTTTCATTTTTGTGTCGCAGAAAAATCATCTTGAAGCTGGTCTACATTTGGCTGGTGATTCTGATCATTTGTGATTTATTTTTATTATTTTGGTTTTTTTTCATATTCCAGAATTCAATTTTATTTATTTTTCCTCACTGACATAAAAATTAGATTTTCTGTCGGTATTCTGATCTTCGATATATTCATCTCGAACGATGGATGAAACGTTAATGATTAATTATGTTGTTGTTGTTTTTTTTGTTTTGTGTGTGTGTGTTGTTATTTTTGTTGTTATTGCTGTTGTTGTTGCTGTTGTCGTTGTTGTTGTCGTTGTTTTTGTTGTCCTTGTTGTTGTCGTTGTCATCGTTGTTGTTGTTGTTGTTATTGCTGTTGTTGTTGTTGTTTTGTTGTATACTGCAACATCCTATCTACGTTTCATACTTTTTTTCCGTACTATCCCGAAGAAAGGCCAAGAGGTTCGAAAGTTTGGCCAGTAATATCACTGTATTCATTTTTTAACTGATCGAGTCCTACAGACTGTTCTTTGTTTCTTTTAGTGAACTGAGCTAGTTGTCGGTTGACGGCCCGTCTTTAACTTTAAGACATTTGTATAACATGAAGGAACTAGTGTTTGTGATTATGATGGAAATGGTGTAAAGCAACATCAAAGTTGTTTCATTCTAAATAGAACATATGTCAGCCTTTAATACATCCTATCTAATTATCTCTGCAATCAAATGTACACCATACCACCGTTGCGAAGCTTAATAATTAAAGTCATTTTTCAGCGGCTGCCTATCTGAGAACAGAAAATGTCTTCACATCGTTCAGCATTTTAAATCCAGATATTTATCTAACACCAGCTTCTTAAAACCAGGTTTCTTTACCCTCCCTTTGAGAATGTTGGAAACAACCACACGCCAAAGGTTTGTATTTATTTTGGCACAAATTCCTAGCATTTTCTGGCACACAGAGTTTGGCCAAGCAATGCCAAACAACGACAGTCTGTAATCAGAGCTACAAGTGTCGGCTTTGTTAATTGTTCTGGCTAGCTGTTATCGTTCTTGGATTGTGTCAATTTATGACTGTTATCCCCCCTTCTTTGAAGAAAAGCTCGGACTCTTTCAGACAGGACTCCCCGTCCTTCCATCACGGCGAGCCAGATTAGGAGCCAGGACATGGATAACATGTAATCCTCCCTAACTCTGTGTTGCATATATGATACATATGATGATAAGCTTAATAGCCTAATGAGACAGATTAATGAACGAAAACAGATAATATTTAATTCGAAGAAATAACAGATTTTTAAAAAAATAATGGACAACGTTCTGTTTTTACACAAGATTTCAGACTAGCGCCACCTCAATGCTTGTTTATTCTGTCTAGCTGCGTCTTTGTGCTATCAGTTTTCGAGTTATCCCTTTTAATCGCTGAAATCGGAGTGCTAAATTTTATTATTCTATATCCAGTGTAAAAGACAGTTGTTTAACGCTTGTATATTTTATATCCAAAGTAACCAATCACATTCCAGGACATTTTGGACATAGAAAAAGACACACTGAACAGGCATGACTAGACAGTTTGAAGGATGGGAATAGAAATTCCATCTTTTAGATTTATTTTTGAAAAAAGATGTTTACAGTAGTCAGTCTTTGCAGGAAATGCGTTTGTAGTGGTACAGATCTGGGGATCATTCTTTTAGCTGAATGGAGGACATAGAAAAATCTGTGGAGGCTTAAAACAAAATGAGACGATTCCTCATTTCCGTGAAATGTAGCGATGGAATCAGCAAGTACTAAGGTCGCGATAGATTATCAAACTCCAATATGGGTATGGCGTGATGTCATATAGCATCATTTTCTTCTTACAACCAGGGCCGGATTAATGGGTTAAGAGCAGGTATAACAAATACATCTGTTGCGTGACGACATTTTTTTTTCATTTCACAAGCTATAGCACTGGCCTCCGGTAAGACAATGTGCAGATTTTTATACCATCTTTAATGCTTGTGCAGGAATGTTGTAAAAACTGTCGGTGTAAAAGAAAATGAATGAACATTCAAGATAATTTCAATCTTATTCTTTCAGTAGTGTCGAGTTCCACTCTTGAACATAAAAATAGTGTGAGATACAACAAGAAAGAATGGCCCAAAAACACTATCACAAGAAGAAGGGAAAAAAAAAGGAAAAAAGAAAGAAAAAGCTGACATATTTGATATCAGAAAACTATTACCTACGAACTCAGAGTTGACAATAAACTTTACCTAACCATGGCAAATTTTCTCGCTAAACCAATAATGAAATGCCCTATTAGTCTAGGTTATAGCTGTTTTTGGTTTAAGTTATTTCTGTAAAGGGACAAATCTTTGATTGTATTGTGATCCTGTTAATTCGTAATAAAATCGGCGGCCCTTACTGTTAAGCAGAGCCAAATACCCCGTAGTGCTATGAACAAACTTACTTTTTTCCCTTACGAATTCCCTCAAGAAGATCTACAATTCTGACATGAAATTTCAAACTCAGGTCGTTGTAGTCAGGGCTATCACTAGGAGGGAGCGAGGAAGGGTGGAATTTTGTTTAGCAAGGTCAATCTATGGGAGACCTATCGTAACCTTGAGATGATATTGCGCTCACACTCGGGGTATCAATTCACTTCCAGGTGACGCCGGATTTCCTGTCCCGATCTGAATCTGACACTCTCATGTAACAGCTTGTGTCTAATCTAAGCGCACACCTCACCCTGCCCCACCCATCGTTAACTCGGCGACTACTCACGGTATCACCGCCCGGTCAAGTGTCAGAGAGCTTTGCTAGTAATCAGTGTAACCCTGGCATCAGCAGATAGTCAAGTTAACTCTGAAAACGTCCATAGAAGCAACTTGAGAGCAAACATGTTTATTTTCTGACAAATGATATTGAATCATGCTCAAGGATTATATGTATGTATGTATGTATGTATGTATGTATGTATGTATGTATGTATGTATGTATGTATGTATGTATGTATGT
>JBCEWB010545848.1:0-18674 GCA_039654565.1 Peronia peronii | reverse complement strand
CCTCACATTTATAGTGTTAAAAGAATGCTCAACTAAAAAATGTGGATTTTGGCTTTCACTGCCGACCTTGGCCTTAACACCAATATGATGGGGGATTACTGTTGGTTTCTTCAGCACGAAATGGATACCCCACACAAATGAAAATGGAAGAGCCTCAAGCACTTCTGATGTATTCAAAGAATGCTGCTGATTTGTTTATTCGAAAATTGTTTTGATAAATAATCAATGGACTCTTTATCACTTTTTTAGGACTTTGAAATATCTTAAAAGGTGATTAAAATGTATCTGTGGTTTACTTTTATTAACAGCACTATTTCCATGTTTTATGTTACTGAGTGAAAATGAGAATCCTGAATATCATAAAAACTTGACATGCTAGCTCAGATCTGACTTCAGATCTGAAATCAGGGACCCAAAATTACTTTAAAACACATAATCAGTTTTCCAGGAGGCAGACAAAAAGTTGAAATTTGTTGACCAGTGTTATTAACTAGTCCAGGTATGGAAAAATCTTTTCGATATCGTCTGTTAACTACTGCTGTTTCCCTTATAGTTTACTTCTGGAGAATCCTCATGCACTTGTTGTACAGTAGAATCCTTTTAATTCGAAGTGGAAGGGAAAAAGAGTTGACTTCGAATTAAGCAAGTTTGAATTACATTATGGTCAAGGGAAATAACTATAACTATTACATAGTTACTTCCTTTGATGTTAAAACTACTAAACTTGGGGCTTGCGCTAAATTTTAGCTAGATCTAGGTTTTTTAGTTTGTGTTTCTTGTCAACAATTTCATTTTCTTTTCTATAGTGAGAGACATATTTTCTCTTCAACAGGTTGGGACTTGATAATTAAAGGGATCTGAGTTAGATCTAAAGAACGTAAAGTGTAGATCTACAAACTACAATGTAGATCTAGCTTGTTGGTCGGTACGATCACACCATTTCAGTGAGAATTGACAGTCACTGGTGTGTTTCATTAGCTTCAAGCTAGATCTAGTCGAAGACAGAAACAATGGTTTAAGAAAGAGAGAACACGTGTATTACATGTACGGAAAACATCTCTCTGTCACTAATGTCAGGTGTGGTCAGGCCATGGAGCTGTTAGGCCTACACATTGTTTGGTTGTACTGTTCATTCATGATTATTTTGAAACTGGTGGTCAGTGGTTGGTCTTCCGAGGCGGAGTTTGCTTTAGTGGGTCGGTCATACTAGGCCTGTGTGTCTGGTCACAAGTCAGTCTTTGTCCTTCGTATGTATAACGTGGTGGGATGACATCATGTATCGATAAACAGTGCATCATTCTTTGTTGAAACAGTGGTGGTCCTAGATGTCAATGTGTGTTTCAGGGAACACTGGGGTGGTGCAGAGTGGGTGGGTAAAACAACACAGACCAATGTGCTGTGAAAACTTCGAATTCCCGAATTCAATTTATGAGGAGCGGGGCAGACTTAGTTCAGATTACGAAGATTATTTTTACTGAGGACAAAGAAGGGAAAAAACCCTAGCTTCCAGGAATATTCGAATTAAACAGAAATTCGATTTTTGAGAGTTTGAATTATTTGGACTCCACTGTACAGTATTTTATTGAAGTATGTAAAATACATAGTTAAAGCCTGCTGTACTGCTGTCTCTGGGGCCTATAGGAGCATGATGAAATAATGTACATTGGTAGATTTCAATGAAATGTATAATGCATTTGTTGAAATCTATCCCATTGATTAATTAATAACACGAGTGACCATAAGTGGCATACCCGGAAACTTCTAGAAATTAGTAAAGTGATCTGTAGAGAAGCTGAAAGTACATCTGTCATAGAGTGATATGTTTGCAGTGCAGGACACAGGAATAAAAGTTAAAATCATACTACAGTTTTATTGAGCTTTGTCACTAATATCATCAATTAGCAACTTTTTCTTGTAGTAACATTACTTAATATTGTGTCTGAAAATCTTATTCTCAAGTAGAATTGTCTTTGTAGGAGAGATTTTGCATTAAGTATATCTAATGAAATAAATTTAGCAGATGACATGTTATATTTTGTGTCATTCAGGTTAAAAACTGGGTGAAAGAGCTGCGGCGGATGTTGGGACAAGATGTATGTTTGTGTATAGCGGGCAACAAAACTGACTTGGAAAAAAGTCGACATGTGACCGTGCAGGAAGCAGAGGCGTAAGTACTAATTATTTCTTTGGGCATCATTCTGGTAGACAACTGATCTCAGATAAATAATATATTATGTTATGAAAACTCAGTCGACTTTTATTTGAGCTATGCTACAAATACTCTGGTGTGTGTTTGAGAGAATTTTCCACTTAGCGAAGATTTATGTAGCCTACGAATCAAGCTTATTTTGCTATAAGAAATCCTTTTTGTTTTTTTTCATAATTTTACTTAAGTAAAAGATTGTTCAATTGGCTCATAGGGTTTCAGTCTTAATTTTTCAAGGGTTAATTAAACTGTAAATCTAAATTCTGTTCATCATTTGCTTTACGTTAGTAAATTATTTGCTCTTTTAATTTTGAAATGAACACATTTCATTGTGCTTTATTTGCAGATATGCAGCTTCAGTAGGCGCGAAACATTATCATACATCAGCTAAGATGGGTCGTGGCATTGAAGAATTATTTTTAGATTTGAGCAAAAGTAAGTAGAATCAATTTTATAACTTGCTTTTATTATCCTGGTCCTGCAGTAATTTATGTTCGCAACTTTTGCACGAATTTGTGCACTGCATGATTTTTACAGATTTTTGCAACTTTTATCAATATTCACAACATTTAAGCGAATTCTGTCAAAATAGAAGAAAATAACAATAAAATAACTTTTAAGAAAATATTTTTTTTTATCATCATTTCGCTTCACAATACCGGAAGTCGTGATAGATAGGCCTTGGCATGGCCACATTCAGCGCTTCAACTTTCGAAGAGCAACTTGAGGCCTAGCCTCTAGTAGTCAGGCTGAGCTGTTGCATGCCTAGCAATCTATAGATCTAGTAGTACTCTGGTATTTGGGGCATGATTTTGATTTTGGTGCAAAGACCCAGCCCGCTGAAATAATACTAATCTAATCAAAATCTAGGCTAGATATTTATATAATAATTTTGGAGTCCCTACCGTTACTGGTCCTGTTTCAAACCGTAGCATTGATTTTCGGATTTGGGTTTCAATTTGTCAGTAAATCTCGTCTTTTTTCCTATCTATCGTTTTGACTTAATATGACTTCTAGAATTTTTTTTTTTTTAACCTAAATTTTATAAGCCACCATCAATCCAGATGGGCAGAAATTGTTTCTTCTCTCTCTCGCCCTCTGCAATGGAATGCCCCAATAAAAGGGATATCAATGAAGAGCAATTCTGATCTTCTTCTTGTACCAATGGTCCTTTTCTTTTTTTTTTTTTCTTCGCGAATTTTATAATTTTACTAAATATCCTAGACTAAAGTTACAAATCTACATGTACTTATACTAACAATAATTATCCTCAAGTAATCAAAACTTTCTAATGTACTGTTCTGAGTATCCAGGTGCCTTTTTTTTTATCTAATCTGCATAGCCCTAGTAATTGTCTGATTATTATTAAGTCCCAGCTGTATATTTAGAATAAATTTTTCACCATACTGTGCATTGTGAATATTTATGTGATGCTTTAGATAAGTTACAAAATAAGATAAGAAGTTCTCTGACAAATCGCAAAATGTATGCCTTTGATACAGCTTTTACGACAAGTTACAGTATGAGAACAGTAATACAGATTTGTGATAAGTTGCAAAATATGAGCTTTAATTTATGCAGCTTCTATGACAAGTTACAAAATTATAGCATATGCAGTTTCGCAAAACATTTTAAAATTCAGTTTTTCTGACAACTTGTGAAATGTGAGAATTTTCCTTTCTGACAAGTTGTAAAATAAAACCTCCAATGCAGCTGCACAGAAAAGTTGCGAAGTGTGAAAATTAGTCTAGCTTTTCGACAAGTTGTAAAATAAGAGCTTTAGTGCAGTTTGTCAACAAAGCACGAAATATAATGAATATCAATGCAGCTTTACTGACAAATTACAAAAAAGTATGCATTGATGCATTCAAAAAATATGTGAACTTTTTTTTTTTTTTTTTACTTCTTTTTTGTGTGTTCGACGCCCAGGATTAAAAATGCATACCTCGCCTTGCGATATAAAAATATATTAAAATCATTCATACAGAATTTAGTGCGTATTCTTACAATAAGAGAGTTATAATTATCATGGCCTTCTACCAGCACGTTTTTCATTTGAAACAAACAATATACATGTAATTTTTTTTTTTTTTTTTTTTAAATAAGATCTACATAATTCTACACCAACACACGAATTTTTAATGCTGGACACACTATACACAGTGACAAAATATCCGCTTTATAATGATTGCAGTCTCCAAGCAATAAATATGAATTAATGTTAGTCTATATTATCTGGCAATTGTTGCAACTTTAGACCCCCCCCCCCCCAACATTCTAGTGCAACTTTTGCTGATTTCCAGCGCAACTTTTGAGCATTTTTTTCACAACTTTCTGGGGGGCCAGATTGCCTTTTACTGGAATTGCCCTCTAAGGATCCTCTGTGTTCCCAGATATCAGTGATTCATTTCACAGCTCAGGTCAGAATATGCACGGACTTCTTATAGAGAAAAAAAAAACTCTTGCTAAATTGTGCCATCAACTTTACTTTAATGATTTCCATTTTTAGAAAGAACTTTGATTCGTCAGAAACACTGTCCCAGTTCTTATTTGATGCCCTAAATCCAAAATTGTGTGTAATAGTTGATTCATTTTAAGAACACATTTTGAGTTTGCAGCATTGGAGATTGGCATGATTTACTGCAATTAAGTCAAAGTCCGCCTGTCTATTGGGAAAACTGCTTTTAGAGTAACGTTTAATTGTAGAGCACATTCTCAGCCCTTGTCCCTGGCAGATATGAAGTATTCTTTGAAGAATATTTTGCTGTAAGAAATCCTTTTTGTTTTTTTCATAATTTTACTTAAGTAAAAGATTGTTTAATTGGCTCATAGGGTTTTTGTCTTAATTTTTCAAGGGTTAATTAAATTGATTTTTGTTTTAAGAAATCTAGTATAGATTTGCATCACTTATTTGAAATTTACTGTTTTAGGACCTTGTGGATGTCCTAATGGAGGCATGTATTCTTCATTTTACCTGTACAAAAAGGGATCTTCTAATCCATCATAATGAAATGGTCAGTGTTAAATTAATTATGCAGTGATGATACCATGTGCTCTAGTCATGAGCAGTCATGGCACAATAACTCTCTTATAGGCCAGCAACAATCATTGATAACTAAATATGGTAGGTTGTTCCAGGCCTATTGACAAGAGACATTGGTCCTGATGTTGCGTATGGGACTATGCACACTTTTCACAGCACCCGTCTAACCATATTACCCCTGTGTTAGTCAAATGAATACAGTTATAGAAATAAGACGAACCAACGTTATTATAACATTTCATTCTGAGGATATCTGAAGGCAAAAAGGCATGTAAATCTAGCTACTGTTGAGCCTTAATTAGATGACAGACTTTAATCATTATCCGAAGCAACTAGTCAAAACCATAGTGTGTCACACATTGCAAAGAAAGAATTATGTACTGATTGTGCACGTATAACTGACTGTGTCGATTATGGGGTCAAATGATTGTCACACATTGCAAAGAAAGAAATGTTAATTGGTTTTACATGTATACAGACCTGCCATTTATTTCGAGTTAATCAAATATTCTGATTTTTTTTTTTTTTCACAAATTTCTATCCTTCCAATTTTTCCAACTGCCTTCATGACATCCCAATTTTTTATTTTGCCAACACCAGCCCAGCAAGAGCTGTTTTAAACTGTCTCGATTTATTGTCGGCAGAAGTGATGGATAACAGGTTTTAATTCGCGTCTGCATTGCTGACTTGAGTTTTAATGCTCAGTCTTGCAATCACTGCTTTTTCTGTAACCCTTATTACTCAATTGTCTCATTGTAAGAGCTGTATTGTATCTAAAGCAACTAAAATTATATCTTGTTCCTGCCACACCGGGAATAGATAAGCTCTGGATTTTTGCACCAAGCCACAACTCGTGTGCCTTGTATTATCAACGATTTCTTTGTTAAGGTCTAGATATTTCATATATTTTTGTTTCTTAGCTTGAATTGATCTCATATTATAGTGGACTTGAATCGAATAATATCTGGTTATTTTTTTTAATTTATGTTATTATTATTCTGAAAGTGATGGATTCTAATTTAGCAGTTATACATTATCTAAATCTGTAGATTTAGGAAGTAGTAGATGGCTAGCCCAAATAAGATTATTCACTGATTGGAATTTCTATGCAGATCGAGATCTTATTCTTGAAATTGAACATGGTTAGCCGTATCACATTCATGAACACATTGTCTGATGTACATGTAATTTGGAATGTTTCAGTCAAATTCAGATTTTCAAGAGTTAAGATACTGATTTTTCGGGTTCTCAGAGTGGTAGGTCTGATGTACAGTTGAGTCCGCTTAAGTCGAATTTGCAGGGACCAACCTAATGGGTTCGATTAAAGAGAGTTCGTCTTCCAGAAATAACTAATGAGATACTATTTTCATTATTTTATTACAAGATTATTTCCCTTTATACAGAAATCATGCTATGGCTCCGGAAGTTTGCGTTTATCTTAAATTGAAGCCCTCTCATATTATTGGATTGCTAGCCCTAATAAGGGGTGCATTGAAAGCAAAAGTAATGTAAAGAAGAGTAGAGGTAGAATGGTGTTAGTTTTAGCCCTGAAAAGAACTGTGCATAGGTAAGTTTTAGCCCTGAAAAGGACTGTTAATGCTTTAGTCCTGAAAAGAGCAGTTGAGTAAGTTTTACCACTGAAAAAGGCTATTAATAAAGTTTTAACTCTGGAAAACAGTTGAAGGAGGCCATCACAAAGTCTGTGAGGGTGTGTATATAAGCAAGTCAACCATAAGTGAAAAAAAACTAACACAATGCAGAATCTGGCCTATCCTGTCACAGTGCGAGAACCAACATCATAGCACCAATGCAGCGCTCTATTAATAGCGTAACCTACACACTTCGTAATGCATGTAACGTACATTTACATGTATACCTGTACTGTAGGCTCTGTCAGGATGCTTGATTATCATTCGATCGGATAGTTTGGCAGTGCCGGCCTTGGTACGCTGTTTATCCCTCCCTCCTGCCCCTCCCCCATGAATATTTGGCCTACTTACAGTCTTACACTGTAGGTGAGGCACAATAACCCCTTTCGTCCCATCCGCGGTGCTGTCTCCTTTGTTTTCAAATAACCGGCATCCACGTTGGTGAAAACCACGTGGGGATGACAAAAGCCGATTTTTACACTTGTGGCAGCGCTGACCGGTTCGATTTAAAGGAAACTCACGGCGATGGCTTCAAGTTATACAAGAGGCATTTAACAGGTGCAAAGAGGACAAAAAAATCTATTGTTTCTTTTTTATTCGATTAGTCAGAAATTCGTTTTATCAGAGGTCGGTTTGAGTGGACTCGACTGTATTGTAATCAGATGTGTTGATTATAGGCAAATGATTGTCACACATTGCAAAGAAAGAAATATTAATTGGATATACATGTAAACAATTGTCGATTATGGGGTCAAATGATAAGTTAACCACTGGTTACAAAAAGCTTTTGTTATGCACAAAAGATAAACTTCAAGCACATTGTGTGACAAGACAAAAAAAATAATAGATTAACACCTTTACAGTTTTTAGCAATGCAGTTGATCAGATGGCATTTTATCTTTGATGCAATATATATGTTGTTTTTTTTTTATGCTGTTCAGTTTTCTGTACTTGATGGAGGAAAAATCAGAGAGCAAATTCATGTCTTAACAAAAAAAAAAAAAAACCCAAGGGAAATCAGTTTTAATGCAGAGTTTTTCTTTGCTGTCCTATTTTTACAAGTCCTGTAACTGATTCACAATTATTGTCTGTGAGATGTAACTGCAGCAAGGCAAAAACAATTCGAAAAAAAATTCACCTTGAAATAACACAGGCATCAGGTTGCCAAAAAAGGCAGCTCAGACTAACATTTTAACCCACAGTATATTTAACGTCTTACCAGGCATGATTGAAAAATCTGAAGGCACCTTGGGAAGGAACAAGCCAGGACCCGGCAACAGGAAAAGTCAAGTTTTAGTGGTGGATGACTCAACAGAACAGCCTCCAGCAAAAACTGGATGTTGCGGTTAACTGAACTTAACAGTGATTTCTGCCCGCCTTATTATATTTTTTAAAGTATTTTTCTGTGCATGGACATTGAGATCAATGAGATACTCATTCTCATCTCTTGAGATAATGGGTAACTTATTATTCTGTGTCCCCAAGGAAAGTAGTGTTGTTGGAGAGATTATGTGATACTCTAGTGATGATTCACCATCCAGAGTGTCTTTATATCAACAGTAATTGAAAAGAATGAGTGGATATGTTTGTGTTGACTTGCTTTTGTTAGCCTTGGGGAAGAATGATATAGTATTTTACACTTCATCAATAAATAATTTGCACTTTTTTTCATTTAGTTAAAAGTTTCATGAACACTGGAGAAATTAATGGACAATAAGGAAGTTGTTCTATGATTTTCTTAAGAGGGATAACAATACATTTGAACATAATTATCAGCCCTTGAGGCTTTGTTGGGGAACAGCATATTTTCCTTCTCAGTCTGTCATTCTTTCCCAAGGCTTTAGTTGGATGACAATTTTCTGCATTGAATGAGTCAAAAAGAGTTAAGATTTTTGTATGATCAGTGAGTGTATGAGAGCCAATAAATTCTATATACTACACAAAGGGGCATCTGATTTTTTTTCTTCAAAGGATATCTGTGAGGTGAGAATATTGATGCAACAGCCTGAGTTTGGTGGTTTTTGGTATTGTGAGTTCCACAGTAGCACGATGTAATGCCAGTGAAGATTTGAGGGAAAAGAGGAATGTAGAAGGAGTACAGACAGAACTGTAATTGTTTGCTTAACAAGTAGTTTACAACATGATTCATCTGTAATGTTATGGTACTGCTAGTGAAATTAAATGTTATGCTTGATAAACAAGTAACTGCCTGTCTTTTATTTGCCACGATAGGGGATATAGAGTCATTATCTAGTCATCTAGTACATGTATTCAAATTGTCACATGATAATTACCCTATAGCTCCTATTCATTTGCTGAAACCAAACAGCAATAGTTATCGAAGAATCCATGTTTTTGTTTAAATTATTATTTTTATTAAAGAACTTGTCAAGAATGAACAACAAAATTCCTTCTTCTTTACAGCATCTTAACCCTTTCATGTACGCTTTAATCAGCGGCCACCCTCATGTGCGTGATCAACTTCCTGCGCACTGTGGCAGCCTGATGTGTTGACATTTTTCCGACCTCCCATTAGCTGAAGTTCATTGATTGCAAAGAAACAATCACAGTGAATTTCTTTTTCTAAATGATTTATCTACAGTATCTGTCGTTACTACCAACAGTCTATTTTAATACTCAGTGCGATATAAAAAGAAGCAGAAATTGAGAAACTGAGAGAGAGAAAGATAAAGGAGAGAAAGAAACAAAAAAGGGAGGATATTAAATATTATAGGCTTTTGAAGAGTGAAATAGGAATAAACAACTCTTCATTTTTATCTATTTTAATAAACATCTGCTTGGCTATGCTTTCTTACTCAAAACATTTGACTCACAGTTTGATCAAAAGCTGAACTACATTGATTGGGGTCTAGATCTAGACTAGATTGCATCTCAGTTCACGATAGAGTTTATGTATATTGTAATGTAAGATTTATTGGCATTTTGCCCGTCATCCAAATCTAGAGCTAATCCAATGTCAATGCCTGATTCCTAATTACACACTGTGTCATTTTTGTAGTAAACAAGCTAAAAAGCGAATGAACGAGACAGCAAGAGCGCAGTGGCGATCAACGAGGCAGTAGAAACGGTGTCATGCTGCTGATCAATGCGCCACATAACACGCTGTGTAGCTGCCTCAAAAGACATGCTAACACACCCTAGATTATAAGATATCATGGAAACCTGATTTGATTCATCAGTGAGTTTTCTTTCTATTATTAGATCATGAATATCATTTTATCGACCAATGACAGCCCACCAAAAAGGGGTGTTTCCTGTGTCAGTTTCTGTTGGTCCGAACGGTAACAGTGCTGTGGGTTGAGTGTCAGTTTCTATCACTCTAAACCTTAAGCGGCAATCTTGGGCGTGGCATGTCAGTTTCTGTAGGTTTAAACACGAAAGGGTTAAAGCAAGAAAAGATAACAGTTATTATGACAGTTATGTGATTGGCATACACCAGTAAATAGTAGATGTTTTACATCTGTTTATGTTTCCGTTGAATGTTGGATTATATTTCATCCCAGGAGATGCATAAAATCATTCTGTGGCTGGGCCGTTGTTTTGCTGCACAATTCAGTAACTAACGACAAAAAAAGACATCAAATGAATCAGATGTGGGATTTTCCCCCAGCAAAGGATATGTCACAAGAAAAAATAGTAACAATATAGAATGTTCTGATAATAGTTCTAGACATCAGTTTTCAAGGAGAAGACAAATATATGGTATGCATACACATAAAATGACAAGACAAAGTGCATTTTTCAGTGATGAAAAAAAACAGAGCTACCACTATGCTTCTGTTACAGTGAAATTGTGAAGTGTCCTGTTTTCTTAACAGCCTGATACACAACAAGGTACCTAGAATTACAGCCGAAATATCGTAGTGAAATATTCCCGTTATCACTGTGTGCTGATGGTATTTTCAGCTATAATTGCAGCAACTCTGATAATAATGCAGCAGTAAGATTTCTTGCCTTGAGATGCAAATCAGCAAGATGAAAGATTGGAGATCTGCTTTTGGTCATTACTTTAGGAATAGCTTTTTAAAACTTCATTGGGGAAGCAAAAGTCCAGGTTTTTGTAATTTGTCTCAGAGGGAAGTGTGTCCAGATCCTTCACCTACACGTTTTTTCAGTGGTTCATCAGACTTGAGATACAAATCAGCAAGATGAAAGATCGGAGACCTACTTTTGGTCATTACTTTAGGAATAGCTGTAACTTCATTGGGGAAGCAAAAGTCCAGGATTTTGTAATTTGTCTCAGAGGTAAGCATGTCCAGATCTTTCACCTACATGTGTTTTTATCAGTGGTTCATCAAACTGTAGTTTTTGCCAGTTTTTAAAAGTTTCTTTTCTTTTTTACATCTTGTCAAAATATAGATCTAGGTCTACTACAGTGGACTACACCTGAGTCGAACCCTCATGAGTCGACTTTCAAATGAGTCGATCTTTTTTTCTTGGAACCGGTCCCATCGCTTCTTTACTTTACTAAAAATCATACTGATGAATCGACGTCGACTCTTCCGTATTCACTAATGAGTCGATCTTTTTCTCCTGTCCCCGTCCTTATCAGACCAAAGGAAAAAGCAATGCTTGAGTCGATGTAACTAATCCCAGCTTGCGCGGCACTTCATCTCAACACATTTATGCTCCTCCCATCACGCAACAGCACGACTATAGCCTGCTATACTATAGCCTTTGAACTGTCAAACTGATTCATTAAACAGGACTAAACCCTCTCTCAGACTATGTGATCAGAGGCCGACCGGCCATTGTCTCCTCCTCCTTTTCCCACCTCATCCACGATCTTCCCCGTCAACCGCGTATGCTTCATACTCACACCGCACACCCCCTCCTCGCAGCAAAAGTGTCATGCAAATTCGCGTAAGTGGGGTAGGGAACGCAGTGTCGGCGAGCGTCTTTGATGTGGGAAATTCTCCTGCCGCACCGCGGTTCACACGTGGACGTTACCCCGAGAAAACCCCGGGGAGTCGGCCGTTGGTCTTCTCATCGCGGGGAACTTGCTCGCCGGACTAGAGGATGGCAAGCAGTCAAAAACTCCCCCCTCCCCCTACCCGCTGTCTTATTTTTACTCGCGATTTGGCCGATTAGACCTTTTTCACTAAGCAGTAAGCTGTTGCGGTCAAAACGAGAACGGTGAGGTACTGCACCCTTCCTGTCCCGCCCCACAGACTAGTCTGTCCCGCCCGCAGATAGATTCATCGCATGTAATATTTATCATCTTGAAAAAGGCCTAGTATAGAGGTAATACATGTACAGCATTTCATAACATGAAGCGGTGGGAGAAGTGTTGGAGGGTGACAAAGCTGCGTGCGGCGATCGTGTTGAGTTGAAAATGAATGTTCAGGAGGCAGGGTTGGGAGCGGCGGACATCGTCAATTTACATGACAGTGAAACTTAAACAGCAGATGACAACGGGCGTCGATAATAATACATTGTACATGTGTCACATTAAATTCAACCAAAAGTTTGGTCGATCTCACTGTAAAGGAATGGAGGAGATCAAAGCTGATGCTCGGTGAAAGAATGCGTAAGGGGAACTAACCATTATCATGCCCGACAATATGTCATTCCAAATGAGTAGCCTGGTGCCTATTTGTAGGTTTTGTAGTCTTTAGTGACATACGGATGTCGAACTACAGATGAGTCGATCCTATTTTTCCTTCCCCACCAGCATCGACTCATCCGTATTCCACTGTACCTAGATTTTCACATGGTCATCTTGACACTTTGCATTCACACACAGACAACTGATTAAGTTATATACTCCTGTAAATTTGATTTCTGTCATTATTTATTGTGTTATGTACTGTACTTCATTTTTTTTTGGGGGGGGGTGGTTAATTAGAGATTATAATTAGTATTTCTCCACCATTTAAACATTATCTATTAAAGGTACCCACAGAAAAAAGTTTTTCCCATTGCAAAACATATTCAGTGAGGTACAAAGCTGTAGTTCAAAACTTTATTTGTATGGAAAATACATGTCTATGGTTTGGAATAATGGGAACAACAGGACTTCATAGAAATTATTGTTTAAATTAATAGCCCAAGATATCCCAGGCTTGGTCCAGGTGTGTTGGAGATGGAAAACTGTGGCTTGATCAAAGTGATCTATGAAATCACGGTCCAAAAATACTGTCAGTCGAGTCGCATTATTTTACAGTCCTTACTGTTAGGAGCACGTTTCATTGACAAGGATGAGTACTGTGAGGAGTCTTTTGTAGTTTTACAGATGTATAGTGCAGTGCAGCATTGGATATTGACTGTAGCTTGAATTGAATGATTTATGTTGATGTTTGTGTGCATGTAGTTTTCTCCAGTGTTTTCTGTGTGTGTCATTAATTGCCCTATGCCTATGTTAGTCCACAACTTACTGAGCCAGTTCAGCATACAATATCCACTATAGGCCAAGATTGCTGTGCTTAATTCACAGACAAAAGCAACTGGACAAATTCTGTTCTTGCAAATCATAATCAATCCTCATATTTAAACAGTGATAAACATAATTATGTTGTCTTCAAATGTGTTTCAATCAATTATATGTTACAATGTATTTCAGACTATGACTTCTGTACATGTGTATGAGAATACACTGGAACTCTGATATTACAAAATCGGATGTTGCGAAATTTCGGTAATAAAGAAAAGAATAAGCAGTCCCGTTTTATTTCTTTATTCTTTCTTGTAATAAAATCTCGGAATTTGCGAAATGCCAATCTCCCGATCTTGCTTATAAAGAAATAATTTTCCCAGAAGTGATGAATAAAACCACGTGGTGGCATGCTGAAGATGGTTAAACGGAGTGTGCAACCAGCTTTTTGTTTGTTCATCCACTCCTTAACAATGCGTGCCGGCACTGATTACACACTAATGGTTGGTTAAAGGCGAGACACTATTTGCGTGATACTTATGCAATAGACTAGGCCCAGGTAGAACAACCTGATGTGGTGGCGGTGTTTCTATGTCCACGCAGGTGAAAGTAAAGCTGTTTGGGCAGGGCATGCTGGGTGGGCGAGATGGAGGAGTAATCTTCACCGTGTAAAGAAATGTTCTGCGATATCGTAGATCTAACACATGCAGACAATGGTCATGGACTGGCCATCAATTAAACTGCGTTTATTGCTTAATCTACACACTGCAGTACATTAGTCTCGCATTCAGTGCAGAGTAAAACGTATCGTTCAGTAGCCTGACAGTATCACCATTTCATTTGTTTTTAAAAAAAAAAATTGTTATTGTTAGACATTTTTTCTGTGCAAAACGCATGCGCAGGCTTTGTAAAGGAACCCTTATCAGGGGAAATAATAGTAACAATGAGTCAATGTCTAGGTCGTCCCCAATGTTTTATGGCCTCTGTTGGATATTAAGAAATTCAGATATTAAAAAATAAAAATCCTGGTCCCTTCGATTTCTTAATATCAGAATTCCACTGTATCATGAAAGGGATTTGTGAAATTAATATGAACTTGTTAAATTGTGCCCGTCACTTCATACAGAAGTATTGCTCTTTAAGGTTATTTAGATGTGAGATATCTAGATATTTTTTGGTTATTTGGTCTTACTGTCACAATGTTCCTATCACTTTTGAGCACATGCAGGCATTTTTGTTTTTGTTAAATTGAAAATGAGAAGTTACCACATGGGTAATCATCATTATATTTATACAACTTACATGTCGGAGACCATAGTGGTTGTGTACCTTTGCATGTATTTTACATTTGCATTATCATCATAATAAATTATAAAATCAAGGTAAGAACAAACTGAGGCACATCTATTATCCTCTGTTTTCTTTTTTGTTAAGAGAAAGAATGCGTGTGTCTGTTTGAGTAAGACAGAAATGCTGGTACCTTTATTCTCTTAGTATTAATAAAATATTATATGGCCTTTCTGGAATTCAGTTGAATCAAAAAGCATAGCTTTTCTTTTCTTTCTGTTGGGGTTTCTGAAAACCACATGGTAGAAATCTGTTATCAGCTCTCACCAAGTATGAGCCTTACTTTTGGTGTGGAAGCTTTTAAATTTTTTTTCCATTGAAAATTCATGTGGCATCAAGATTTACATTTACGATTTCTATGAACAATCACGGTTTGTAGAGCACTGACATGTGCTGAATGAGGATACGAACATTTTGAAACAAAAATGTTGAACTTGCACTCTTATTTCTAGATCTTATACAATTTTAAGACATGACATCCATTACAAAATTGGTTGGAAAAGAGGAGACAATGAATAAATTGTGACTCTCCAATCAGTCCAAAGTTCAGTATTTGTAGAGTTTTACATGGTGTATAGTGGCTATGTTGATTCTGAAGCCTGAGTATTGTCATTCTTCTTTCATTAAGTAAATGTTTAGATGAGCTTCAAACGCCATGCAAGAGTAAGGACAGTAATGATCAAGCTGCAGGTGTTAAAATTTTTGTTCATGTGTATAAAGGCAAATGAATCGTTGAAACCAGGTGATAACCTTATCTATAAAAATTGCATGATGATTATTTTCCATCCATTAATCTAGCTGATTATGGTATTACTAGTCGCACTATGTGTTGCTGTTACATATTTGAGTTTAAATTTGATCAAAATTCAAAGACATCTTGTTAAGAAGTGTGTTTTTGTAGGAGATAAAAGATCTGCTGTGAGAAGATGTAAGAATATGATGAACATGAAAATCAGAGTTGCATGAAAACTTTTACACATGCAAGTCATTTTGTGAACATATTTAAACACATGGTTTGATAACGGGAGGCTTTAGGTTTCAGCCTACATATAGATTGTGCCATAGTACTCCAAAATTTTGTCTGATTTATAATATCACCACAGGCCTAGTGGGGTTAGACAGAATTTCATACAGTGTATCTATATGAAAAAGCGCAAAGGTCATTTGACACAAAAGCTGACATTTTCTATCATGCGTTGTATAGAAAACAGTTTTAGTGGTATTTTAAGTGTTCTGCGGCACACGTTTTACTCTTCCCTATATAAACAGAGACGAGAGTGTTGACCGTATATTAACATCTTTTCTTTCAAGTGAGCTCAGAAAAGTTTGTTGCACAACAAAATAAGATAGATGATGCCGTTGATTTATATTTTTTCATTTTCATCTCTGCGATACGCACTTCTGTGGAATAATTTGCAAGATTCAGATTGTCTTCATAATTTTAGCTGTAAATGGTTCTGCAAGGAATTGCCTTGTGGCATACCTGAGTTTTAGCGCTTCTTTGTTTTATCATCCAACTTTCTGCTAGGGAGTGGTTGTTAATATAAATATAATTTTCTTTCACAAATCATCTGCTTTAAATGTTTTGTGTGATGATAAATGACCAGGGTGACAAAGTCTGTTTCACTAATTGAAATATGATGTTTTTGTGTATGTCCTGTGCATGCTTTTTCTTCACACCTGTACAGATTATAAATTCTGATATGAAAAATGAAAAACAGGAAAAACTGAAATGTTTATATTTATGTTTCATCCTATCTCAGCCCTATTAAAAAATATGCTGTAAAAGAAGGTCTGATTTGACATTTTGTTTTTATTTTGTCTACGCAAAAAGCCTGAAAATATTTTGGGATAAAACGAGGTTTCACGAATCTTGGACAAAAGAAAGCTGAAAAAAAAACATTAATTCAGAATAACATATCCAAATTTATTTACAGTATAGTGTCCCTCATGGGACAGTTATGAACCACTTAACATTACCTCACACTCAATATCATTCACTTCTGCTATCATACTGATTCTGTTAAAAAAACATGCTTAAAAAAAAAAATACAAGCAGACACAAACACTTGATGGGTAACAATAATTTTGTGACAGTAAATTATTTCACACACATACTGATAATGTTACTTTGCTGCATCAGCCAAAGTGTTGAGAGACGTTGGTAACCAACGGCCACTGCCATCTTGCATGAAAACCACATTGTGATCGTAATAAATAGATGCTTTTCCAAATCTGTAGACTTGTTTACCTTCCTGAGTTTTGCCTGGCAGTGGAATGTACAAGAGATCCTCTTGTTCTGCCTAAAACAAAGGAAAACATGACAACAATATCAGTTTTCAGCAAAAAACATATTTCACCTAAGACACATTTTTTTAACAAGTTTTCAAGATTTTTTTTTTCACTGAAACCTGTAAAAAGATTTAATAGTATGTGCTTGTATTAATACTGAGCAACAGCCTAACAGCACAGGGAAGGTTAGGATACATTATTTTTCTGAGGCTCAACAAGAACAAATAATCCCATTTTCACACACACAAAAAATGCTCATAGGTATTACCGTATAGGGGCAAGCAATACTTACTCTTCTCTCCACAAGATCTTTGAATGTAGTGGGCACACTGCTTCCACTGACTCTTGCTGTTGCCGAGGACTATGGACAAAAGAGGAAAATAAAATGATAATATTTATGATTACCTGTATTCTTTCCCAGGTAATTGCCATTTACTGAAAATCTCTTTACATCCCAATCTTGAGACATGCTTAACATTTCATTCTGTAATGGTTATGGCATGAAAAGGTAAATCTGTCTCAGCAATAATTTAATAGCCAAAACAAAACTAAAATATCACTGCAAAGGAGTTGAGCGAAAATAGATTTACAATCAAAATGTCATCTGTTGTTATGGAACTAACAAGTGACACTTTTTTAAAGGTGTTCGAAAAACCAAGACAAAAGAAACGACTGGATGCTAATATCTGATAAATAAACTTTTTCTTTATCTGTTCCTCTAGCACAACACAAATCTATACTATAAATCTACAATAATTCCCATAAAAGGCTTATGGACTCAAAAACTGCTGAATGTATCCATCTGAAATTTAGCACACAAAATTGTTGCATAAAGATCTGTGTTTCTATCTACATAAACCAAAAAAAAGCTTAATATGTTTGAAATTATTCTGAAAAGGTGATAATAACTGAACAGTTAACTCGCAAGAGGGTTTGATGAGAACTGTACGTTCAACAGAATGCCAAATGATGCTACTGTTCTTCCGCCTTCACTCACAGAAGGCATTGCGGTGAAAATTTAACAGTTTATGTATGACAATGAAAATAGTCCCAAAAGATAAAGCCTGAGCTTCTGATGACTGCTGGTACACTTTTTAAATTGTTTCAACACTGACTACTTCCAGAGATATTAATTTTTTTTATCTTTAATTTTTGCCCTGAAATCAGCCATTTTTTACAACTGCATTTTGTGACAGTCTTTGGACCAAAACACATTTTGAACTTTAAATTTGCTAATAATCATTATATCTGCACAAATTTCACAGTACACTCAAACACGGTTAGAAAGAAATTTGCGGGGAATGGAAATCATTTCGTTCTATCGCTAGTTTGTTGTATCCGAAGAGGCTAAATTGAAACAGGGATGGAAGTTAAATTATGGAATTACTTACCCTGATTGAAGAGTGTCCGCACCGCAAAGTTATGTCTTAAGGCCACTCCATTTTCATTTTGTTGCTCTTGTTGTTGTAGGTGTACATACATATAAAATGTATGGTTATGTAGCTGTTATGTCATTTGTGATATTTTTTTTTTAAATTCTTCAAGACAAAGTGGAGTTTGGAATGCCATTCTTTCTGCAGATATCCAACTTTTTCAGTAAACCTTCATCAACTTCACAAATCAGTGTCCTTTTGAACTGCAGCAATAAATCTGTTCCCCTACGTTTTAACATGTTTAGTTTCGATGAATTCACCATTGATTGCCAGCCTAGATCTAAAATAGCTTTATCATCAACTTAAAGCT
>JBCEWB010545738.1:0-18675 GCA_039654565.1 Peronia peronii | reverse complement strand
TATCTATCTATCTATCTATCTATCTATCTATCTATCTATCTATCTATCTATCTATCTATCTATCTATCTATCTTTTTGATTGTCTGTCAGTCTCTCCCTCCATCTTTTCCTCTCTCTTTCTCTTTCACTCACTCTCTTTCTTTCTCTGTGTTTGTCTGCCTGCCATTTGAAATTCCTTTCCTACGTTATGACGGCAAGCAATAGTGGAAAACCAGACTATAAACAAATGACTTTAAAATGTCCTTAAAGAACATGGAATTATGATATTAATTTATTCCCCCCCGCCCCCCGGTCCCCTCAGACGGGCGTAATTACTATTGCAACAAAACAACAATTATGCTTTAAAATTCTACCATTGTGAGGACAACATCAGCACGAGTAGCAGCGGCAACACAGGCAATAAGCAGAACAGTTGTAACGACAACAACAACATCAGTAATAAAACCTTCAGGAATTTTCTTCAAATAATAATAATAATAATGACTATAAAGTCAAAAAACCAACGGTCAGTTAAAACTGGCGACTGGAATATAAAAGGAAATGATGGTAATATAAATAGATCAAAAGACATAAAAATGCTGTAATGCATCAACAACTACCAAAAACCATGTTAACTTTTTTTACTGGTTATATTTACAGTGATTCCACTGCGGACGGCCATTCCTATCATTATGGGTACAAATATTGGTACGTCAGTCACTAGCACTCTTGTCTCATTGGCTCAAGCCGGTGACAGGGCAGAGTTTAGGAGAGCATTTGCCGGTGCTACGGTAAGTGATCGGTCCTTGATCAAATGATGACAATCTATGATAACTGCTGTCCTGTCCTGTCCTGACTATCCTATCCTCTAATGTCCTATCCTATTCTCACCTTATCCTATCTTATTCTGTTCTATTCAGTTCTATTCTATTCTAATCTATCTTTTCCCACACTGTCCGATCCTGTCCCGTCATGCTCTGCCCTATCCTAACCTGTCATACTCTGTCCAGTCCTATCATGTCAACAAGCCCGTGCCTGAATAATAATTCCAGCTATTTCCTCGAGATGATTGTCGATCATGTCTGCAAGCTAATTTATATGTTTGAATTGTATTATATTATTATGTATGACAACGTACACCCGATCATGAAGTATGCCAAGTTATGAGTATGCAGGCCTACTGTTTATATTATTGTTCCTGTTTGTATTGACGCAGATTCGATGCGTGTGATTGTTAGAACACGTTGATTCTGTAAAGCACTTCGAGTCATTCGAGGATGAGAAGCTAAATTTACATGACCTTGATTATTATTGTTGTCATTTTCCAGTGCGCCAAAATATACCCACAGAAACAGCATTACACCTGCTGCGTTACTCAAGTATTAAATGTGTACTAACTCTATAATGTCTTTATTTCTTTACTTCCAAAATAAAGCTGGCAAGCTAAAATAATTAATATCGCAAATGGCCTGTTCATTTCTGCATTTATATACTTTTATAATACGGAAATGCAAGAGTTAGAGGTGAGTCCTCCTGTACTGTATTGAGTAGCGCCCTCTTGTTTTATTACGTCTTTCAGCCTCCTTCCTGGTGGTTATCTCGATGCATCGCCCTCTCAAGCAATGACACGTCATATTGAATGAGGATTCTGTGAACTACATTATAAAAATTTTTTCATGTAAAAATATGGCAAAACTATTGCACTAAAAAAATGCCAAAGTTAAGCTATAAAACTACAGCAAAAGATTGTCACAATGGTTTTTTAGATTATGGTGTTAAAATGCCCCCCCCCCCCAAAAAGGGGGGGGGGGCACCAAAAAATTACCAAACGGGTGTCGCAAAATTACAGAAAAAAAAATTTGCAGTAAAATATACGGTAAATTGATTGTAAATTCACCGCAAACGGCTCTAATTTACGGACAATTTTTACAGTATATGCTTTTTTAATTTTCCGGAATCCTTGGGGATCACGCGGGTATTTCAAACAAAAATAAATAGACAATTTAAAAGGAACAAATGAAACCACAATAAATCGGCCTGTATGCGTTGATATGATGCGAGATAGAAATAAGTAATGAATTATTAGATCTGACTTATTCTCACAGCTTGAAAGATAATCATAAGCATCTTGACCCAAACCCTCAATGATTTTATTTGCATCCCTACCCTACATCTTCCACAACGAATAAAATTATATTATCATTATGCTAAATTAAAATGCCTAATTTTTTTAAATTTTTTTTTGATTTTTTAATTATTTTTTTTTCTAGAAAAAGCGTTCAGAGATGTCCGAGATTTGGGAAATGCTACGTCTTTTGAGCAAAAAGACGAAATGGTAATAAAGCGTTTAAATGTTTAACTACAGAAAAAAAGAAGTAGGATAGCTTTGCAAGAGCCTTTAAGTTAATCTCTGCCTGATTTCATAAATCTCTGCTCCTCCCACCACCTCGTTCACCTCACCTCACCTCATACTTTACTTCGTTTCACCTCGAGTTCATATATCCCTTGACATCTACTGTTGTACAGGGACGTCTGTGAAACTGGGGCCATCAACCTCCTCCAACCCTCTGGGGATTCAGCCTTCAGCTTTCTCCTGTCCCTACTACATTTACATTCAGCCAATCCCAATCCTGTCCATTTTTGGATGTTGTCTACCCATCTTTTCCGTTGTCTCCCCCGTCTTCGGTTGCTTTCAAATCCTGCTTCCACCAATGCTCTATTTCCTTTAGGTTCACGACATGTTTAACTGGAGCGCTGTGATCCTCCTTTTGCCACTAGAGGTAGCCACTGGCTACCTTTATCACCTAACCAACGCCATCGTGCAATCCATGCAGCTGCACACAGATAACTACAAAATGGAGATGTTGACGGCCATCACTAAACCCTTCACAAAACTCATTGTTCAGGTAAAACTTCTTAGAAATATCAAATAACTTGAACCAAGACAGGATTCACTTTCTCAGTTTCAAATGAACATTGTGACAACTGTTCAGGTTAAGTCTATAAATTACCTGTCATGATCATCTGCCCGGTAACAATTTGAGAAATCTGGCCATATTTCTAGAGGTATTTGTCTTGTAAATTTCGTTTAACCTAGGCTCAAACGTCTTTGTAGCATACTCAGTGTTAAAATATTCTGGTTACTGCACGTTTTGTTTGGAACAGAATATTATTGACTTAACAGCATGTGACAAAGAATTCCCCCCTTTTTCCCAATTTTCTTATTCCTCTCAGAACCCAGTGATACAATCAATGTGACCATAATTATCACAGGTAAACCGTGACGTCATCACAGATATCGCCATGGCTCCCAATGTCACTGCGGATTCCTCCGTTATGAAGCGCTGGTGTCACGTGACTATGACGCAGAAGACCATTTCCGTCATGCGCTATAACCCGGTACTAGTGCACTGTGGGGACGTTGATCGTGATAGTCCTTTCTACAAAAGTTGTACTCATGAGAGCGTGAATTACCCTGACAATGGGGAGCAAAACCAGTTCGGAATCTTCGTGGGTTGGAATGATACAGAGATCGTGAATACAACGTTGCACAAAACCAGATGTGAGTAGACAACGACACTCTGTGGTTACTGTTTTGTTGTTTTTTTTCTAGCACTGTTACACTACAAACTAATTAGAATATGAATACTATGCTGCCCAAAATTCCCTTTTAGTAAATTCCGATACGGCGCTATACAGCTCCATCAGTTTTGGCAAAATTCATGTTTTCCTGCGGTACTTAATGAGAGTTGTAACAAAACTAGCAGAAAAAACAAATTCGGCTTTGCACAGTCTCACCTTCTATCTAGTACAAGAAAATCCTTGGGGTTTTCTGTTTTCTTGCGCTGTTTAAGAGCTTACTGGTCTCGTGTTTGTTAGAAACTGCAGTCAGGGGATGAGAGCTAAAGACGCAACTGATTAATGTGTTGTTTATGGATCAGATACTGAACATAGACAAAAACTGCAAGGTTGGAGCCTGTTCAGTTAAGTCTGAGACTGGCAACAGATACGTCCAAATTTTGTAGGGACAGGGAATAACTATTATAGCATGACAAAGTTACTTTTGTGTGTTTGTTTTCTCTAACCGCCAGTACATGTCTATATTATTAGCACTTTCCAGTCTCCTTGCCTAAGTTATGGTAAAACGCCAAGTGTGTTTATCCTGTGTGCTTCATGGAAGGACGTGCATATCTGTCTTGAAATACTTGTTAAAGGGTTTTAGAGATATTTATATTTTGGAGATGCAGTATTAGCATGATATATCATTTTGTTAACTTGGGTTTTATTGCAGGTAACAGCCTGTTTGCATTGACAGACATGAGTGATAAAGTGGCGGGAGGCCTTCTTCTGGTGCTCTCTATCATCGTCATCTTGGCCTCTTTGTTTGGCATCGTCAAAATCCTCAATTCCATGTTGAAAGTGAATAACTCCTGCCTAGGACATACATATATCTATGTTACTAAGTTTTATGTGGAGTTCCTGAATCGGTAGGAAATTTCATCACTTAAAAAATATGAGTCCATGGACTAAGACTTACATATTCAAAAGACGGACATGCAATTATGATAAACTGATGGTAAAACTATCTTTCCCCATCTTTACACCTGTCCCATTCAATGAAGATATGAAAAGAATGAAAGAGATGTGAGGCATAGTTTGTTTACAACAAACAACAAGAGAACAACAGGACAAACCAACCACGATAACGTGAATTAATATGAGTGGTTGACCAAGTTAGAGCTGTAATGAACCAATGACATACGACATTCGGGTTTCAAGGCATATTAGTGTGTACAATTTAGGCCTATGTATAAGAGTACAGTTATGGTTGAGATGAAACACACAAGCATTACTTAACAAACTACGTTCTGGATCTCCACATGGTTAAGGGCTTGGTCACGTAATAGATGAACTCAAACTGTAAACAATGGCGCAAAATATGGCGCGTTTTTTTTTCGGTTATTTAAGTGTCTTGCGAGCTATTTCACCTTTCTTCCGTCTGGTATTATTGTTGTGACAACAATGGGGATTGTTCCAGACCAGCGCTGTTACTGCCCTTTACCAGACACAAGGACTGTTGAAGAAACAGTGTAAAGAAGGAAAAACTAATTATTCGTCTTGTCATTTGAAAAACTGATCGCAAAATTTGTTGCTGAAATTGTTGCGATATGAAGAAAAGTTTCCTTATACACTTTTAGGGGGGGGGGGGAGTATTTTTTTATAATGTTCATTTCAAACAAAGAATGTAAAAGTTATACATTCCCTCTCTATGCTTCTTGTGCTTGGCAAAGGGAAATAACAATTCTGGTCAAAAACAACCCCCATTTGCGATACAACAACAACCTAGAATATGTTATCGTTCAAAGCACAGCGTATTCCAGTTTGTCAATAACGAAGCTGAATACCTCCCATCACGTGGTTAACCTTACATGTCAATGGGCTGGCCTGGTTAAGGATTCGCTCTTTATACTTAGCGTCAGCACTCCTCTCAAAATGCCATACAGTGTAGTAAGAAAGCGCTTAGTTTATTCAGTCTTTTTTTTTTTTCTTTAAATGTTTGTGGAACGGTAACAGGTGGCCTATCGTTGGAAAACAGCCCACCGCTCTAGCAGTGATCTCTGCTGATACTTTCAGGGTTAAACAAACAAAACGTTCACCACCACCATCACCACGTGATCAGTAGGATATTTAGAAGGAATCCATTAGAACAGCTTGCACTTTAATCCGGCCATCTTATCTAAACGCTGTCTAGGTCATCTCTCATAACTTGTCAGTCCCTTTCCTTATACTCTGTTATTATCTGGTCCATCCTCACAGGGTCCTGTGGCCAAAGTAATCCAGAAGACGATCAATGCAGACTTTCCGGGCAAGCTGGCCTATTTTACTGGCTATGTGGCTCTGCTGATTGGCTGTGGGATGACCATCATTATTCAGAGCAGTTCGGTAAGAAAATAGTCATACAAACGAAAGACAAAAAAGAAGGGTAGTTGTATGGACTTTTTTTTTTTCGTAATACTCCTTTACCCTTTACAGCACATGATTATATATGCAGTTAGGAATGACCTCAAAAAGACTAAAAGACGAAAACATACATATTCGATATTCCATGTGAGAAAACGATTTCCGAGTACAGATTTGGCCAATTTCCGGTCAGCACAGATAATTCCATGGTAAGACTGCTTTAGAAATTAAATTCTGTCTTGACACTACATTGACATTTTGTTTGGAAATTTGCTTGACGTCTTAGAGAATTAGCTCTGACTGGAGTCATTGAGGCGTCTTCTAGTCTTCTTCTTACGTCTAGTTGTGGGGAAAGGCGTGTCTCCATTCCTGCATGTTGTCAGTCTATCTTATGTCTTGAATACCTAGCCTGCGTTTTTCTTCTACTGTTCTTTGTGATAGTAATGTATAGACTAGACTGGTCAAACTGTTAAAAAAAACAAAAACAATGGCAATAACAACAACAACAACAACCAAAAAAAAAAAAAAAAAACATTATGCCGGACGTCACCTTATGGAAAACGAGAAAAAAACAATAACAAACAAACACAAATATATCAATTTTGATAATAAGATAATGTTAAGATAATGTGACCTGTGAAGAGTAGGGAAAGGTTGTCAATCTAGGGCAATGTCACCCCTAGGTCATAAATTTAAAACATCTAAGAGTAACAGTAAGTACAAAAACAGATCTAGTTCTGCAAAGATTAACTTGACATAAATGAAGGAATGATAGGCCTAGGACTATATGTACTGCATTGTTATATGAACTTGAGATTGCAATATTTAACAGGTGAAAAATTACTTTTTTCCTTGTATTTTATTGGTGTCCCTAAACGTTATTAACGAGAGGGACGGGGGGATGAGGAGAAGTGCAGAGGAACAGGGAGCAGTAGGACACTGATAAAGTGACAGTGAAATCTGCGTCATTTTGTTTTGTATGTTTAGGTTATTGTTGGGGCCTGAACAACGGGATTTGACAGTGATGTAAACAAAACGTACATGTACGTACAGAGAGCTAATAGAATGATAACGATAGTAATGTGATATAATAATACAGTAATAATGACAGTAGTGATGACGATGGTGGGGTGATGAGGAATAAGAATCAAACTACTGGAGATAGACATATTTCACTCTCTGCTATAATGTATTGAATTATCGTAGTTGGTCTGATTTCTTGGAGAAATCACTGAATAAGCGGGCCCTTTTTTCAATGCACAGTGGCCGGAAAGGGTGGTTGGGGGGGGGGGGGAGGAGGGAGGAAGGAGAGAAACTAACATAGATTATGTAATATGTACTCCATCTACCCCCTCAGGTGTTCACTTCCACGTTGACGCCCCTGGTAGGTGTGGGAATCGTGTCTGTGGAGAGGATGTACCCGATGACGCTGGGCTCCAACATCGGCACCACGGTGACCGGCATCCTGGCAGCAATGTCCGTGAGAGGCAGCCATCTCGGCCAGGCCCTGCAGATCGCTCTCTGCCACCTTTTCTTCAACATAACTGCTGTGGCTATCTTCTATCCTGTCCCCTTTATGCGAATTCCTATCCCCATGGCGAAGATGTTAGGCCGTGTCACGTCGAAATACCGATGGTTCGCGGGATTTTATTTAATCAACATGTTCTTGATTATCCCCGCCGTCGTGTTTGGTTTGTCTTACGCAGGATGGATCTACCTGGCAGGTATTGGCGGACCCTTATTCTTGCTGTTCCTTGTGGTTACTCTTATCAACGTTCTGCAGGTCAAGCGTCCGAATTGGCTCCCTCGTCCGCTAAGATCTTGGAGCTGGCTGCCCCATTTCATGCACTCGTGTGCGCCTTTTGATCGCCTGATTTCCTGTAGATATATACTAGATCGATGTGAATTTGACAACTTTGATGAAAACGAGGACAGTGGCAAAAATATTAGTCATGATAGTGAAGTGGTTGAAATTGGGGCGGGAAAGGACATTTCTGACAATGGATTCCAACCCAAAATAATTTATCCCAGTAAAAAAGAAGGTGGTTTAGCTGTGATCACTGATGTGCATTGAGCCTCTTGGTGCGCACACATAACGCATTCGTCTCCGATCCGCCTGAGCTCCGTGATGTCACTCCCTTCTTCAGATAAAAATGAACTTTTTATCCCATAATTTACTTAAGATCAATTTTAAAAAAAAAAGGAAAGAAAAAACAGTTCAAGCAATAGCTTTTCATCTAAATCAGTGGTATCAAGAGGAAGAGTACTTGCTATTTTGGAAATTGTATAGGTAAATAAATAATCAAAAGTACATTCTGTGAATTGGTAGCTTCAAGACATTCTTGAGACTTTAAAGTTCCAACTGTAAATAAAGGGTTAAAGAAGTGATGATGCACCTTTCTCGCCTTATTGTGCGAACAGAACGCGTCACAGACTTGCTCCCATCTCAGTTGCAGCTGAAGTACTTACAGTGTTTATTGTATTTTGGAGACAGGAAATGACGTCACTGGCTAATTAGAAGGAGCCGAGACTGAAGCGGTTAGGAGACGGAAACACTGTGTTTGCACACTAAATGTGTCTCACATAAAGAATACAATGATTCTCTTTATACGGTCCTGACTCTCTACTGCTGAGCATGTAATTAATCGTATGTGTTGCGGAAACACTATTTGGATTGTATCGGTAGCGACATAGAAACGTTAGTGATGAGTTGACAATATATAAAACCCTTTTGAGGACGCAAAAATGTTAAGAATGGGGATTAATTTTGACCAACCCTATGACTTCCCTTTGCCCGAACAGAAGGGGTGTTGAACAAGTATGGTTGAGAAGCGCCCTTTGCATGAAACATAAGCCATAAAAAAATCCGAAAAATTCATGGTGTAGGGAAACATTATGGTTGGTGGAAAGTAAGAGAATAACCCAGAAAGGGGGGGGGGAGAGAAAGGGAATGGGGATGGAAGGATTTACAGGGAGATAAGAGAAAGAGAGAGTGAGAGAGATTATAAAGATGGGAAGAAAAGGAAAAAGAGAGAGAGAAAAAAACGGAAGGAGTGGAAAAGAGAGATATTGGGGATTTAAATAGATGAGAAGGGAAGAGGAGAAGGAGGCGGGGGGGGGGAGGGATATTGGGTTATAGCAGAGAGCAAAAGATAACGAGAGAGAGAAAGAGAGAGAGAGAACGTAACAGATGCAGTAAATAAAGATCTAGCGAGATGGGATTAGATGAGTATGAACAAGAGAGAGGAAAACGGAGGAGCGGATGGAAGAATAAAAGATTCTAAGAAGAGATCTGGGTTTGTCAAAGATCTACATACTCGTACACCATACCGGATGCGTTATATAGCAGTCATCTCACAGAACCGTACTGCAGCTCAGCTTTTAACTTACACAGCTCTGCAGAGTCACACTAAGCTTAGTTCATATTCGACCAAGCCACCTGGAAATTCCCGGCGTAGAGTTCGTGCCCCCTTACTGATGTTTCTTACTGCTCCACCACGAGATCCGAAAACAATAGTTCATATTCGACAAAGCAAAAACCTGGAAATCCCAGCCGGAGTGTTTGTACCCCTCTGTTAAAAATAGAACACTCACTGATGTTTGTCACCCCTCCACCACGAGATCCGAGAACGAGTGTCACCGGTCCCGTGCATTTTTATATGTTTTTCTATGTCAGTGACAGTGAAGTTTGGAGTGTTTATACCCTCCTACTAAAATTAGACGGGGATTTCCAGCCGTTCGCTTAGTCGAACAAATCTATTGCCACCGGTCCCGTGCATTTTTTATGGTAGTGAACAGTCTGGAATGTTTGTTCATCCCTTACTAAAATTAGACGGGGATTTCCAGTCGTTCGCTTGGTGGGAACAATCTAGTCTAATTTCAATAAATGGTTCGAATCATAGCCCCAAAGTCATACTATTTTTTTCCGTCTTTGATTTCTGTCGGCTGGAAGCCTAGGTAGGCACATCACATAAAAACCGGTCTTTCACTTTTTTTTTTTTTAAATCCCAGGAAAGCAGGATCGACTCGACTTACAAGTGTCTGTCCAGTTTGGTTCGAAGAATTAGTTCAGGTGTAAATTTTGAACTCAGAAACTCTGCTTGGACAAGGTATCTCCACCTATTCTTCATCCCATTTTTCAACTGCCAAGTGTTCTTTAACTTTAACATATGTGAACTTACACATTCACACAGGCTATTTACTATGTCTTTATTCAACAATTAAATTAAAACTGTTATTGTTCTTCATTGCCATTCTCTGTTTCATTATTATTGCTATTGGTGTTATTATCTTCATAAATAGATGCATAAACAGATGTCCGTATGAACAGATAGGCAAACAGATAGTTACTTGTACAAACACAGAAAACACAACCTCAAGGAATAAAGTAAAGCTTTATATTTGCAACAATCAAAATGGCAAAGCAAACTTCACCTTTTCGTCTCAAATCTGAGGTACTGTTGAAGTGCAAACTGGCAACAATGACGGGACAAAAAAAAAACAATAAAAAGAGACATGCAAAAAAGAAAAAATTGATAACAACAACAACAACAACAAAAGATAAACATCTGAAATGAAATTCACATTATTGCCTAGTACTTAGTAAACAACGAATAAAAACAACAAAAATCATTATGATGATATAGATAAGCATATTTATTGCTCGTAATCATAGATTGATTTGAAAAACAGAAAAAAAGCTGGTTTTCTTTAACATCAAACCATAATGCGTGACTGAACGCATAATGATAGATGCCCTTGAAGAACACCATGGCTCTGTCTGCATTGGTGGCCGGACTATCACGAACTTTCTGTTCGCTGACGACATTGACGGGCTGCCGTGAGAAGAACAAGAACTTGCCAATCTGGTGAACCGCCTGGACGAGACATCTGCCAGATACGGCATAAAGATCAGTGCCGAAAAGACACAGTTCATGACAAATGGCATAAAGCCCATAGAGAAGAAAATCACAATCCGTGGACAGGAACTCGAGACTGTGAATCAATTCAAGTACCTTGGAGCAATGCTCAATGAAAAGGGCTCAAAGACCAAAGTCCTATCAAGAACTTCACAGGCAGCAGCAGCACTGGCAAAACTGAAAGCAATGTGGCGAGACAAAAACCATCAGTCTGTCAACTAAACTGAAGATACTGCATGCATCAGTCCTATCAATCTTTTTATATGCATGCAAGACTAACAGCAGAACTGCAGAGAAAAATTCAGGCAGTGGAAATGTCTTAGAAAAGTACTCAGCATCTCATATGCGGAACACGTTATAAATGAAGCAGTGCGTTCAACCATCACCAAGCAAATGAAACATTTAGACGAGCTGCTAACCACCGTAAAGAAAAGAAAACTTCAGTGATATGATCATGTGACAAGAGCCAGTGGCCTTTCAACGACTAACCTCCAAGGGACAATTCAGGGTGGAAGAAGAAGAAGAAGTAGGTAGAGAAAGAAATGGACCGACAACATTGCCGAGTGGACAAGGAAGAGCTTTGCCACGACCCAAGCCCTTGCCCATGACCGTCAGAGGTGAAGTCGGTACAACGTTCAGCAATGCTGCACCCTCACGACCCCGGAAGGATTAAGGGACTCGTGAATCGTGAACTCGGATCTGTGAAGAAATGCAAAGATGAATGTGGTACCATTTCAAATGCCAAAAATGTTCTTTTTCGAATCCAGTTTGAGCCATCGCGGACTGATGTCACCAAATTTACGTATTCTATAGAAAAAAAAAGGAAGTAAAGACAGGGACTACAAGGAAAACAATGCATTAAATGGATAGACTGAAAAAAAAAACGAGTCATTGGCATCTTCAACTGCGAATAACATGAGTTTGTGAAAAGATACAAAAACCAGTTTGTTATCGTTTCAAAGCTTAAAATGTGCTCTACCGAAAGCAATTTGAGCCATCAGGGGCTGGTGTCATCAAATATGCATATTCCGAAAAACGAAAGTAAGGTAGTCATACAAAAGGAAACAATGCTTTAAATGGTTAGAATTGAAAAAATAAGCCATTCGCATGTTTAACTGCGAATAATCTGGATTTGTGAACAGGTACAAAGATGAATTTTGATAGGCCACAAAGAATCTTATAATGTATCGCTGCCTTTCTTATGTATTATATGTGCTGTGGAAATAGCTGATAAACTGAGCCCTGGAAAAGCAGAGACAATCACACCTCAAAACCAAATTCAAATGAGGATTGCTAGTGCGTCTATCAGTTGTGCGGCGATATCTGCATAGAAACACAGACTGATCGAGGGACATAAAATCACACGCAGATTTCACCCCCTGTGAAAAATATCAAAAGACACGAAGGTGTGTTGAAAGTTGCAGAGATAGACAAACAGTCAGACAGACAACAGATAATCAGACAGAATGACCGACAGACTGTCTGACAAACAGGTTTGCAGATAGGCAGACAGTTTATGGAGACACCTTGACACCAGACAGATGGACCGACGTATAGACTAATGCGGAAAGGCAGATGAGCAGATAACCTGGCTAGCAAAGCCGAATAGGTGAACAGAGGAGGAAGGAAGATAGACAAAAGTTGGACAGATAGACAGACACAGATAAATAAAAGGAGTATTTGTCAGACAGACAGACAGACAGACTGACAGACAGACAAACAGAGGATGGATGGATGGATGGATGGTTGGATGGATGGGTGGATGGATGGATGGATGGATGGATGGATGGATGGATGGATGGATGGATGGTTGGATGGATGGATGGATGGATGGATGGATGCATACATGCATGCATAGTTGGATGGACGGACAGATGGACGGACAGGTGGATGAAATAAATAAACAAACACATCGACATACATGAGACAGTAAACATGATTAGGACGTAGACTACAACAGGACAAAACATCACAGTAATTTAGTCGGCTCATACTCCGCTGGTTTATTATTATAAAACTTAGGAGCAAATGTACAATAAATCACAGACCACCTGGCAATTTTAGATTAAAGCAAATAAATCCTATACATATACACAGCTATAAGTGACCATGAAATCAAGTATAAAACCATGACCAAAAATTCTAGGCTACATATACTGTAGTACAATAACAAGGCCAGTCAGACTCACAAAAATCGTTTTTGTGTGGGTTAAACTGAAGGAGGTAATGAAAAGCATGGTGCAGTTGCAACATTTCTTTTTTATATATAGACAAATAAAACTCACAGTAGACAAAATGGAGAAGTCACAGAAAGTTAAAAAATCCACAACTAAAAACCAGAAAATAATAACAGGAAAGAATGCATTTCTTTTTCTCTGTGCCATCTATTAAGCGCATGTGTTTGCGGGAATGGTGGGAGAGGAAGTGGGGCGGGAGAGGTACTGGTACCGTCTTCTGTAAGTGTCGGGTTTTTTTGTTGTTGTTGTTTTTTTTTATATAATGTATGTAGCCATTCGCTCCTAAGAAAGTAGGATTATCTCGGCTTTAAGCGCGTAGCTAGTTTGGCGAGATGAACATTTTTGAGTTCAAGTCTGAACTTTGGAAATTTCCCCTGAACAGGGGCGTCTCTGCGTCTCACCCCATTTTCAACTGCCAAGGGATCTTTCTATAACGTGCAAAACCTACACATGGGACCTCCAAAATATATTCGCCCTTATCCGAGAAGGCTCAATATCGGCTTCCTAAGCTTATCCAAGAGGACAGGAGACATTTGAGTCAGCAAAACACTGAAACAGAGCCAGTAGATTCTCAATCTTTTCCATATCCCAGTAGGATTCCAACTCGGGATGTTCAGTTTTTGCCGAGGAGCTTAAGGGTTCAGGCGTCTGAACTCCTTCACCACGCTCCCCCCCCCCCCCCTCCCTTATGCCTGATCTGGGTAGGCACCGACGACGCGTCCATTCTATTCTGCTCTTCGTTTTGGTGCTTCTTAGGAACTCCACCCTCTTGAGTTCAGTCTAACCTTTGTCGTCAAGTGATTCAAGCTTCCACCTGTCTGTGATTTAAGAAGACCATCATGTATGTGTCTCGAACACAGCGATACATATATACCTTTTTTTATTCTCTCTTTCTCTCTGTTTCTTTGGGAAGGTAAAAGAACAGGGACTGAAGAATACCATGTTTTTTTTTCTTTCTTTCTTTCTTTTTTTTTTTTTGAAGTAGATGAGACTCTATGGTATAACAATAATACAACATTCAGCACGTTTTCCTTATCAAAAATCCACATGCATATCACCAAAATCATAAGCAACATCATTAAATGGCAAAATATGCTACAATATCATTGAAACATATAATTCATAATTCTGCCACAAAAGGAATGGGTCCTGTTTTTTGTTGTTGTTTTTTTTTAAAAGATAGCACTTTGTCTCAATAATAACAAAGATAATTTATATAGCGATTATTCCCCGGTAGTCCCATACTTTAAGTGTGTTACAATCTTCTATAAGCCTGACAGACCCAACAGAAACACTCACATAAGTTCTCAGCGTTCTGGGAAGCATACAAGCCTACCAGGCGCTCAAATCCGTTTCAATCAAAATAAGGAAATAAAATATTCTAGTGATATAATATATATGCTGCAGTGTGTGCAAAATATGAAAAATCTGTCACTTGAACATTGGTGTAAGACTGTCTTAGAGAATTTCTGCTTCATGGTTGATACATATTGTTAACATACTCTAGGATGAGAGACCAGCAAAACTTGAAGCAATTTGCAATATAACACAGGATATGTAAACAAACAGAAACAGAACTTTTCTACTATGCCTCCCTCCCTATCTTCTCTCCCCTCCCCCCCCCCCCACCTCCTGCTACCCATGTATGATCTTGCTATGCATTGCCATATAACTTTTGAGGATTAAAAAAAATGAGACTGATTAAAAAAGACAGAACTCCCCCCTCCCCCCCAATCCATCAAAAAAAAAAAAAAGAAAAAAACACACACACACACGCACAACAGGACTGATACTTTAAAAAGAGTTTTTGTTCCAAAAGTAGATAGGGAAAATGCAGGGGGAGAGGACACGCGGAGGGGATGGAAAATGAGGAGTGCCAGAGAGAAGATATGGGAGAAATTGTAAGTAAAGAGTCCTAACAAACTAGAAAAGAAAGTGGGAAAAGGATTACAGAACATACATACAACATCAGGTTCTGACAAATTCTACAGTTGCAAATGTGTACACTAATATCAAATATTTTAAACAAACAAACCTGTCAGGTACATTAAAGGGACACCAAACCATATACTTATTCCACTTGATTAACTCTTTCCATGCCACTAACCTATAGTTTATTTTGTTATCTTCTTTAGACTCAAATCAGTGAACTCTTTTCAACCTGCTGAAAGTACTCTTAACTATTCCTGGGATTTAGATTTGTCACTGAACAAACTTTGTAATAGCCAGGTGGAAGTGTGTGAAAGAGAGCTAATATTTACTGATACAAAATCTGGCGGTGAAGGAGTTAAGTTTCAGCCCAGAGGGAGAGTAGTAGGAAGTGTCCAAAGGATGTTTGTGGTGACAGAAACCTGGGCCCAGTTGTGCTTAGCTTAATGTAACCTATTCATTTCTCCAATTAGAACTGAACATAGAGCAACATGAATAGTGTCACTATTTTTTTTTGGTTTTGTTTTTTTTCTCACTGATTTGATCAACTTGATGCAAACTACTAATCAATTCAATGCTCAAGTTATGATATATTTCAAGTTCAATATCACTGATCAACTTTGGCTACGTGATGTTGATTGGTAATACAGTGGTCTCCGCCTAAGAACCCAGTCATTGGGAGACAAAAAAAGCGGGCTCTTAGGCGGACAGGTTCTTAGGCAATTGAAAAGTTACGCACCCCATCTGACCACAGATTGTCTTCACTACTATGAATAGTTGATCAAAGAAATGCTTATGGGTTAGTCCACAATGTAGCCTGATTATGCAGTCATACATCAACCATCACTTCCACTTCTTTGTCTACCTGTTCTCTCCACCCCTGTCCCCATTTTGCTGCACATCTAGCACTGTGTGTTTCTTTCAAGTGGACAATATGATGTGGAATTACACCATAAGTACTCGTGTGTCTTGGCCCAACACTGGGCTCTTAGGCGGATTTTTCATTTGGGAGTAGGTTCTTAGAGGGGAAAATTGTAAAGAAAACATTCCGTTTCGCAGCAGAGGCGAGTTCTAAGGTGGACTGGGCTCTTAGGCGGAGGATTCTTAGGTGGAGACCACTGTATTCTAACAAAGTCAGAAAAAAAAATAAATTACAACAATTTTACGTTAAATGAACAATACTGTATATCTAAATTAAAAACATACAAATTTTGATTTGTAACAATGACATTTATCAGTAAGTAGATTGCTACAAAATACAATATTGCAATGCATACATCATATATAAATGAGAAAATAAACAAATGTTAGCACTTTAACATATGTATCATTCAGGCTATCAAAAAAAAAAAAAAAAGAGTTGAGTAAGAAAAATAAATCTGGTCCTGATTGTGATCAGTTTCACTCATTTCACAAGATCACGTCATATGAATCTGAGATTTAGCAAAACAAAAAAAGATTAAAGCTATTGAGAAAATTAGCAAATAGACTGGAAATTCAACATGAAATTTTATCACAACTGATAATATATAAAGACATGCAACATTTCTGTGAATTCAAGATCAACATGTTCTATTTTCTGTGCTCGGTTGTAACTACACACTTGGCTATCCAAAGTTGTTCAATCTCCAAATAATTTTGGCACTGTAAGAAAATCACTTAGGAAATCCATGCACTAATGGATACAATTTATCCCAGGCTATAAATGTAACTGGGCTTGAGTAAATTTCCATGTCTGGCTTTAAAACGCCAGAAAAAGCCGAGATCAATACCTATTTCTAGGATAAGGAAGATATGTCAAAATGATAAACAGCATGAGAATCATGGAGAAGTTGAACTGGAATGATTTAAAAGACAAGAAATATTAGACTTTCACAGTTGTACAATTGCCTGAGTCATTTTCAGTGCTCATTTTGAGAGGTGTAATTTAGTCAAAATGAAAAAATCCGAACTTATGCCTCTATACTTTTGAAAATGAGCTCCACAAATTTTGTACAAATAATATATTAATGGCCCACATTCATGGCATGGTACATCTTGCTGAAAAACAAAAATGGCTTGGGAATTGTATTATGAGTGTGATGAAATGTTGTAAAAGTTCTTGACACAAAGTTATTTATGCAATAAAAGCTGAGAGATATGGACTATAGAATGCCTCACCTACCTATATCCCCATATAACATCAAACCTTGGTCTTAAGTGGACTACAGAATGTTCACAGACCTATATCCCAATATAACATCAAACCTTGGTCATAAGTGGACTATAGAATGCTTACCTATCTATAGCCCTAAATAACATCAATTCTTGGTCTTTAGTGGACTATAGAATGCCTCACCTGCCTATAATATGTCGAAACAGCATCAAACCCAAGTCTTTATTCCTCTACAATCCAGTGCTATTCATGTGATACAGTTTCATTGTGACCTTGAATTCATAAATATACAACTCAGCCTAACTGAACAACAAACAAAAATAATTTGTTTTTAAAATTTGTCAAACAGACTCATATTGTACAAATGAACGCAAAATGAAAAAAATTAGTCTTGTCAATAATCGTTTTGTTGTATAATTTTTGACAACACATCAATGAATAGCAAGCAAACTGATCATCATGCTAAACACAACAGAGATCTCCTGATAGCAAGGGGAATATCACTATTAACTATGGACAGAATAAAGTACAGTGAAGGTATTTCCTTATATCACAAATACATGAAAATCAACATAAATGTATATATTTAAGAATCAAATTATCTTCCACATTATAAAATTCAACTAAGGAAGGACTCATAAACTATATACATATATTCAAAATATTTACATATTACTTCCATTTGATGGAAAGTAGCCTTTACATAGAATCCCGATGTAAAATTAAAGGGAAAATAAGTGCATATGCAATGCATGATATAATTAAAGCATGAAACAGCTGTACAAAAAAATAATTAAAAAATTAAAGCATTGCTTTTTTTATCACATAGCACATCTAATAAGAATCCTCATCAGGTCATGTCTATTTTCTCAATCCACTTTAGATCTATTTGTCTCAAATTTGCTATAACAATGTATACCTTTCATGGAATATATCCTACATTAAACTTGCTGAAGAAAAAAGGCGGGGATTATGACAGACATTTAAACTCACAAGCATATCTGCTCTGGTTAATTATTGGCATTCAGGAAACTTGACAGTCACATTATCAACTGTTCTGCAGCAGACATAATTCATGGTCTTCCTCCGTAACTGCACAACATGGATCCTGACTGCCAAACTGAAAAAGAAGACATAGGCAAGGAAGATGAGATGCTAACAAATCATCCCAGGCACCTGAAACTTGGGCCACACTATAAAGGAAAAAAACTCTGCAGAACCATCAAACAGCAGTGACACCCCCCTCCCCCTCCCCCCTGAAGGACCCTCTTAAAACAATGCAGAAAAGGAAACTGAGATGGCATGGCTGTGCTACAGATCCAATTTTTCCATTCCATTTCCATTCTAGGCATTGTTCATCCACTGCTGGACATAGCCCTCCGACAATGTTTTCCACTCTTCTGTCTCTCACCCTCTTTGCCCAGGTTGTACCAGCTGTTCTCTCAATGTCGTCTCTCCATCTTCCTTTTGGCCGTCCTTTCGATCTTTTTCCTAT
>JBCEWB010545629.1:0-18680 GCA_039654565.1 Peronia peronii | reverse complement strand
TAACCGTAACATTTCATCTGAGGCAAAAACAAAAAGAAACTTGACACAACAAAATGATGTTGCACTACCCCTTTAAAATAATAGTTAATAATCACATCCTAATGACATGCAGAATATGAGAAATATTTCGTTTTCCTTAAAAATCACAGTGAAATGATATAGCTCTTTCTCTTCATATTATCACCCGGACAAATCGTTTTTCTGTCACTGAAACTATCTTCACAAGGAGCTGAATGACATGCATATTATTCCTGAAACTGCAAACACATTCATTAGGTTCCAGCAGCTGTACAAAAAAACAGCCCACATACAAGAAGAAATTTGGGGGAACAGTCAATGTCCATCATTTTCACTTTTTGCATTACTCATGCTGTGTTGACATTCGAATAAAACAATGTGTATTAATGAAAAGCATGTTTCTTTGTCTTTTGAATCATATAATTTGGGCAGATGTTTAATCCATCAGAAAATATATTCTGACCGGGGTTTCAACGAGAGCGCTCTATGGGCAATCATTCGCAGCCAACCCAAAACACCCCTGTCACCATATTTTAGAAGTTGTTACATCATTTAAAATAGTATTGACATCATGTTAGATTCATCGTAAAGGCAAGAAGAAGATCTTGCCTCTGATATAAATTTTAATTTTTCATTCATACGACTTCAACCTATTTCATTCCACTAAAAATTCGGAACTTTTCAAAGATCTTTCTGTAAGTATGATATGAAATCAACTGGCAAGACGCATACCATAAAAAAGTTTATCGATTTCCTTTTAAAATGATACTTTATGTAGCTTTGATTTGCAATGCGACCACACAGAAAAAGGAACCCTAAATACAAGTTTCACTTTCTTATAGAAATATTGCACTTTATAAGGGAAAGGGGTTGTGTAAACACTTGACTGGAGGTTCGTTGTCGGAGAATTGCAGCTAGGTCTAGGCCTAGATTTAGATCTAGACTTTGAACACTTTCTATTTCTTTGCAATACAAAGTATATACTAAAAACTTTTATCACCCACATCCACAACACTAGAAACAAGGTCTTTAGTAGATCACATTTTTCTGTCTTATACTAAGTCTTGTGGACCTAGGAGTAAATGCAGATCTATTATTACTAACTGGAGTCTATGTTCATTCTGAACCTAAACGATTGCCTTATTTCAAAGTTTCTAGAAGTAAATTTGATCTACATGATATTGTATCTAAAGACAAATTGTTATTTTTTATACATGTTTTAAATTTTTCTAAAATAAGTTAATGTTTTAGGTAATTTTGTATGATTAGCCTATAACTGTAGTATAGAATTAATGAATTCTGTGTAGTGGTTATTAATTTACACTGTATAAAAATACAAATACTATAATTCAGTATAAACAAAATAAAGTATCTAGGCAATGCTGCAATTCATCAGTTTTTGACTATTGCAATCTAATTATGTAGGCAGTTTTAAGGCAGCGCAAGATGTATATTTTTCTTCTTTCCACAGAGTTCAAGGTGTCCCTATGTTTCTTTATTTCCTCAGCTAAACAATACAACATGGCAAATGATTACGATGAGACAACAGATTCGCAGTTCAAATCCGTGTGAAGCGAGAAGCCTCCAAATGTCTATCTACCGCTTTAGACCATACCTTAACCAGAGGGTGGATCTACATTTTGTAGGTTCTGGTCTTCATGAATTACAAAATAAAAAATGTGATGTGACAGGCCTGAAATTTTTGAGTCAACTTGAATGGACGTCTCTGGTCAATGCCACAAATGGAGTATAAGAGACTTCTATCTCTCTATGAGAAAAACAAAATGCAGTTTTGACAAGATAATAATAATACACTATATTAGTCTTAGTTTCCTTCACTGTTTAGAAAATACTAAGTATCTGGCAGTATTTTCTTAATATGTATCCCCCCTCTCCCCTAATTTCCTCCCTATTTTGCCTCTAGTTTCCAAAGGATAATCTACGGCTGAGTTTTCAGGCAAAATTAAGATTCTGCTAAAAAAGACCTTTCATTTGATATATAGGTTCATATGCTTATCTGCAAAAAATTACAGAGTTGCATTCATTCACGTTGTGCCCTGATTTCAGTGTGCAAAATAGCATGAACACACTACTTTGGGACTTGTTATCTCAGACACTTTTGTGTTTTGATAGCTAAAAAAAAATTGAACCTATTCTCCACCTTACTTTTAGTCATGAAAAAAATGTACCTCATTCAGTGATAGGACATGATACTGTGGACCTGTGAATTTGACACTTTTGCAGGAAATGTGTATACTTTGCAGCACACTTCACTGTTTCCAGAATCTAGTAATATGAGAATGTGTACTTTGGCATGTTCTGTTTCTTGTTCTCCCTAAATTGTATATTCATGATTGTACACCGAAGAAGTGTTGTGGCCGTTTCACTATTAGATGTGAAGTCATGACACTGTGAAAATGCCATACTGCACAAGATTTGTGTAATGCATGATATAAGCCCAAACTTAAGACATGAAAATTTGGCTGCTGGTACCTACATTCATTATAAAATATAATATGAATCTTTTCAATACTTCTTTTCTCCTATGAAGATATGCATACCTCACTGCATCAATCCTTTTTTTTTTCTTTATAAAAGCAGTGGTTAGGCTGAACTGAAAAAATTTATTTTCACGACCACTGGAATTCAAAAGAGAAACTTACAGTTAGAGATAAACCTTTCTTGACCCCTGTGGGTGGCGCTGGAGCTGGTGCTGTCGGTGCTACTGCCATAATATGTGGCTGTGTGGTCTTGGTCCCTGGCTGTAACAGGATGGTCTGCTGAGGCCTCACCACTGCTGTGGGCAGATTAGATGATGCAGAAACTGTGGCACTGGCTGGCTGGGATGCACTGGTTGGTGCCGTGACTAAGTTAGTATTTGTGGGTGGTTGCTGAGCTATGAGGATCGGTGTCATCATGGGAATGGACGCAGGGGTGGAGGGACGAATGGTCTGTGGTTGTTGCAAAAGCTGATTTTTCAGCTGCTGAGAGAGATTCTGTTTAGAAGCTGGGGTACTCACTACTGGCAATGTACCAATACCTGTAAAAAGAAGTAAATTTGCTCTGTAAAGCTGAAAAATGCCTGAAATTTAAAATATTCCAAGAAAATAAGCAATATTTTCTCCTTGATTTGAACTTACTACTAAATGCTAAAGGATCTGACAATGAAAATTTGACAGAAAATCTAAAATAAGAAATAGAACTATAATGATAATTAAAAACATAACAACTGAATTAAAATATCAAATCAAAATCTTTTAACCACTACAATGGATATATGAAAACATCTGAAAAGGTGTTTTTCAGGTGCTAAAAGACATAGATATTTGTCCTGCTCCAAACAGGTCATTGGCTCAGTCCACTGCTGTCGCTCATGCATGCTTACCTCCGCCCACTTGGCTCCAGCCAACCTGGACCAACAGGTGGCCGTCCTCTAGCAATCCACAGCATCGGCTGTTACTGAATGTTACGTGAAGACAATACCATATTCCACGTATACACCTGGTTTGGAATCTAATCGTTACCTCTTGACATCCCCCGATCCACGGCATCTATCAAGACTCTACGTAATGATGCGAACTGCCCCGGCCCGTGGCGGAACATCAAAGTCCTCTTGTGTCTCTAGCTCTGTTTCCCCTGTCTAACCTTTCTAACATCTATGTTAAGATCCCAAACTCAGCGATATCTAGAAATGAGAACTGAGGGAGAAATAAAGAGGGACTGAGAATGAGTTGAGTGAGTGGGAGATTGACGAGAGTGGCTCTGTATGTTTGTCCAAGATCGTTGGTGTGTTTCTGTGTGATTTTAGTTGGAAATTCTGAATGAAAATTAGAATACATCTCTCTTGCAGTAGCAGCTGCGCTGGCAAACTTTTGGATCCGAAGAACAAAATAAAGAAAGAAAGAAAGAAAGAAATAAAGAAAGAAAGAAAGAAAGAAAAAAAAATCAGCAGCAAGGACAGCATTGACAAGGTTCTTCAGCAAATGAATTGTCAACTCTGTTTCAACCTCTCTCCAACCTATTTTTTTTCCGTTCCTTTTTTCTCCACAAGACTATTTTATGCCGTCTCTCTGTTCAACCACAGGAGGTATACTTCCCTTGTTTTCGTTCAACTACTTTCTCATTTTCCCTTTCCCCATCAATTCTTTATGGTGCGCGCGCACACACACATGCACACAAAGCCGTCACGGTTTCCGTTTGTTTCAACTACAAAGCAGAGAATCTTTTTCTCACCATTTTGTGGTATTCTGGATCGGTGGCATCATATTGCAATAGGATCAGTCAAGTAGAGGATAGCTAACAGAAATGGGAAAAGAGGGCCGGGGAGGAGGGGGTAGAGGCAAGCATCTGTTTGTCTCATTTTTGGTCTTATCTACCGTAGACTGATGCACAGTGGGCGGGATCAAGGGGCTGAGCGAGTGAGACTGATGATATTGTTGGTGTTTAGCAAAGGACTACAAAACTGGCTAGCAGTGAAGCGGTGATCTGTATTATGTGATATTATATGAAGGGAATGCAATTCAAACCTCATGAGAAGTCTTCAGTCAATTTTCCTTTCTCAAGCACACTACTTGTTCTCTCTTATTTTTTCATGGCCAGGTTCTGCTGAAGCTTTCCAATGTTAAGCAGAAAAAAAAAAAAATTCCATCACCACAAATAAATCAAACAGGTTCACTACACTGTGATAATAGTTTTTGTCTTTTCATATTACAACAATCACTAGGGGCAATAGCTGTGTTATAAAATAAATAAAACTTACCACTGAGAGTTGAAGCTGCCGAATTTTGTCTGGCAGATGTTGGTAAATAGGCTGGTGAAGGCTGAGACAATGCAGTTGATGAAACACTTAGAACTGTTATGGGCATTTTCTGCAAAAGAGATCAAGATAAGAGTAGCTGAAGTCAGATTTATTTTAAATAAAAGTATTCCAGGGTAAAACTGATTTATTCACAAAAAAATCATTACATTATCAAGCACCTAATCTACAAGCTCTAAAGATGGATCATGATTCTCTGTTACTATTTTGTATTTTACACTGGCTGTACAGCACTACAAAGAAAGATCATGTGAGCAATATCACATGCTACTGGCAGAATCATAAATTCACTCTACACTGGTCATCATAACAGAACACATTTGAGATGTGACATGATGAAATCAGATTATTCATTTCCCTTTCTGTGTGTGAACAAATTTTTGTTCCACCTTACGTAAGAGTCAAGATATGAGCAATTAAAGATGATGGGGGTGACCTGTTGCTGCAACTGAGGTTAGCGAGAAAATGGCCAATCACTTTTGTGAATCCTTACTTAGCCTTATTAGGCCATGCCACTAAATTACAACTTTTGGGCTTTTACTCAATCTATTTCAGAAAATTTAACTCTGAAATGCATTCTTAGATCATTATATAGAACGGTTCTGTGAAGAAAAAAAAAATTGCGTTAATAATTCATTCACTGTTGAAAAAGACGTGATTTCTCCGATCGTCTCAGTCTGATGAGCCTGATTTCACTGCGCCACGTCTCATTTATTTATTTCCTATGACATACCCCAGACAATATACTTGAAATTTACAAAACACAAAGAATTCTTGACTGAATTTTTTCAGTGATTTTATTACTTGAAGTCTTCACTGTGATAAAACTATAACCGATTTAACACGTTGATAAAGAATAGTTATTTTATATACAAAATTTCTCCAATATGAGACATAACACAAGTATTACTGGGGTAGCAGGAGCAATGAGCCCTGCAGCGTAGTCTGGCGTATATGATGGTGCAGCTGTGGTAGTGGTCGTGGCTGTGGTTACTGCTGCACTAGCACTAGCAGCAGCAGCTGCTGCAGCTTCCTTTTCTTTCTTGTGAGTTTCCTGAGCCATATCTACAAGTGAATTGAGAAACAGGGAAACAAGTAGAACAGAGTAGTATAGCTTAATTCTGTGAAAAGCTGTTGTTCTGAACTGCGAGACACATACTGACTATTGCTTTTACAAATTTAACAGAATGTTCATATAAGAATAATAAAGAGTGAGAAATAAAATGTTAAAGAGAAATATAAAATCAAGGTGGCACAATACATGATATAAATGTTTTAATTAAAGATCAGTTATCAGATTTATTATTTTGCTAAATTTTTAGAGCACCAGTTGCTACTACCCATTATATCAGGTCAGGCGGCTATTGTCCGGTTACGAAACACATAAAAAAATAGTAAGTATAAACAAAAAACCTCTAGGCCTTTTATGTTTAGAGAAGTTTACAAGTTTTTACAGGAACCTGGGAGGCCGTGCCCTAAACAGTGCTGCCATCATAATCAGAGCGTAATTATTTTCTAGATCTACATCGTAGACAGCTGTCCTCTTGCATTAGTCTATCTAAGACCATAGGCATGTTGTATGTTGTTGCCGATACTTCAATGTGCTGATTTTCTACCAACAACTTTCACACGACCAGTCAACTGCATGTTATCAGGTGTGAGGAACTAAGCGCTACAAACTTTGATCTTGATCTTCAAACAGCGACTCACCACCAGATCGACTATCATCTGGAACATGCACAAAACTGTCGTACTTTTGATTCACTGTTATTGTGCAGGGCTTGTATCACACTAATAATTATTATACAAACATAATCAGGTAGTGGACTTACTAAAAGTCAGCAGCTGATTGGTCAAAAATGGAAAAGTCAGCGATGACTAAAAAGTTGGAATTTAAATTAAAAACGGGGTGACATAACTGTGACTGAATAATTTCAGGATAGCGTTGTCAAAATTACTCAGCATGTACAACCCCGATTACTGTGACTGAATAGTTCCACGATAGCCTTGTCACAATTACTTCATGCCACATTTACAACATCTGATTACTATATCAAGTAGACTCACTGTGCGGGACTTCTATGAAAACTTACCTGCAATTTTCTTTCTTCTTTTGGCTTCCTTTGCTCCCACTGGCATCTCTTCGATTTCCAGCAACTGGAATAAGCCATGACAAAATATGATATTTCATACAGAATGTTTATCAAATTTTTCTCTGACTAAATTCCATAAATCTTTCTCTTTCTGGACAGTCATTATTATACTCTACAATCAATAGCATTGTTCATTAAACTTTACTGAAATAGCAAAATATTTATTTGCTAAATCAATTGTTTATACAATTAATTTGTAAAGAAAGAGACCTCATGATTTTAAATCTTCTTTAAACCAACACAATATACAAAATGTACCTTGATTTTTGTGTCCTTCTTTGATGAGCCAGGCCTTGGAGTGAGTGGTAGAGGAGTGATAGGAGAGCGACTGAGTGATGTATTTAATCGGCCTGGTGATCTGAAATCTGTGCTGAGAGACCTGCCAGGTGTGGCCCTTAGGGGTGCTAAGGAATGAAAATGAAATGATGTAAACCTGACCAACTCATCTCTTTCATACATCATTTTCTTAATTCCCACACAAAAAAAAAGCAAACAAACAAAACAAATTTTCTTAACTGATATACACATATCAAACTTGCAAAGACATGTCAATTAGTTCCTCTTTTAAACAATGTTGCCTGTATATCAAAGTTCAGTTTAGCTCAATAACCAAAAACAAAAAATAAACAACAGAAAACAACAAAATAACACCAGTTTCTTCAAGAAGCTACATGAACACTGAGAATTATAAATAATGAGTTCCTAGCTTTACTAAATATTTAAAAGACAAAAGAAAAAAAAAAAATTGTCATAGAGTGATATCAACATCAATACTGGCAAAGTGATATCAATATGTCTTGCAGCCAGTCAAAATGAGACGTATGTCAATTTTTAACCCCATGGGGTTTTTGGTATCATGTGAAAGCTTATTTCATACCCTTTCAGATGGTGAAAAAAGTTCTGAGCCAGCTTTATTCAAGCCAGAAGGGGGATCCCCCAGCAATGACCGAAATTCCGAGAAAAGCGAGTTTAAATGAATGATCGAACGCATAAATCTACAAACTACCTCACAAAACCCCGATTTTAATGAAGAAATATTTATAAATCAAGGGTAAGACTGATATTGTCTTGTTCAGAAATGAATGTACTTAATTTCTACTATAAAAAAAAATCAATCTCTGACTCTCCTCATCACATCCAAAGCCCGATTTCTCGGTTCTAGCCCAGCGACTTACACGTCTCATTTCGACTGGCCGCGAGACATATCGACTTATGTTCTAACTGCTTTTTTTCCCTGTGTTTGATTAGTTACTGGTTGAACAGTCCTCTTATATTTTATAAAAGTATTCATTATTCTTGAATAATGCACTTCCATACAATTAGAGATAACTAAATAGATATCTATATATACTCACTTATATCTAACTTTTTGGCAAAACTTCTGGATTTAATAGGTACTGAACTTGATGCATGATTTCTTTTATTCAGAACTGTCTCTGATGCTGAAAGAAGAATAGTAAATAAAGTGTTGTTATGTGATAATTAGACAGAAAAAGCTGACAGGTTCTCTGACTGTAGTGACAACTCCATAGTAGGTAAAGTGTATTATTCTCCCTAATACATATATGTAAAAATCTGGTCTAGGTGTGACTCCTGTAACTGGTAACTAGGTACTTTATATAGAATGTTGAGAGGCGCTCAGTTTCTGAAGGCAACATGACATGTCATTTCATAACGTAGTCTCAAGCCAGACTAGCAGGAATGTTTTCCATCCTTGGTCTCATTCATTCTTTCCTGGTCATTATGCTTTTCAGCTGCAGGACAGATGGAAGATCTGCTAGACAGAGGATTTTATTCTCTCTCTCATTAAACATTTTCAGTCCATCACCATGAAACAGACAATATACTCATAAATTTAAGTCGCTTACATTTCTGGATTATCTCTGCTCTGAGGGCTGCCGACTTGGGTTTCCTCTTCACTGTAAAGTGCTTTGAGGGCTCTGGGAGATGACCTGCTGCAGCTGATAGGGATGCCTTGTTCAGGTACTGACATTCCAAAGGTATCATTTGGATTGATGAGTTTCGAGCTTTAACAGAAAGCAAAATTAAAGTCTGAGGTGAGTATTTTTGCATCAGGATAAAGGACATCTCAAAATTGAATGAGTTTAACAAACCGTAATTATCACTCGATCATCAATTAAAAATGGCTAAGCTACCTCACGATTTCAATAGACTGCAAATATCTTTTCTGCTCATTCTCATCATAGTCATAAGAGACATGCTCTTTGGGGAAAAACATGGTCTACCCCTCAATTGTCTTTCCAAGAGTATTAAGTTACATTAATGTTAATTAATGAAATCAAGAACGTATCCCTGTGAATCATTAATGTATATCAAATTTTCCCTTGCAAGTGTGACATCCGTCTAACTCATTTTAAGCCATTCCTAATTTTCTTATGTCCCAGTTAAAAACATTATTATTAATTTTATAAATTCAGATGTCAATGTGTCTTACAAGTTCTCGGCAAGCATTGAATAAATAATGTTGCTCACGACATGACCAGGGAGCCTTCCAAACATTCTAAACTTTGTATGGAGAAGGAAATGATTTGAATGGTTACTATTCAAATTTTATAAATAGATGAATCACTAGTCCCCCTTCTGAATTAAATCAACACACTTTTTTTTTTTACTACAGGCTCTCTTGAAGTAAAATTGAATAAAATGTTTGTGCTATTTACAGACAAAATTTCCCTGTGTAATAGCTAGCAGAATTTCAAAGAAACATAGAGCTGAAACATGATTTTAACATAATTCTTATATGACACTGAAGTATCTAACAGTTTAACAAAAACACACAAGAATGTTCTTATTTAAAAATTCTCTTATTAGGAAACTCAAAAGTTAAAGATGAATGTAATCACTCACCTAATGCTTTCACTTCCTCCAAACATGCAAGCATGTTTGAGTCTGATCTGTTATCTTGTTCCACAATCAACAATGCACCAGTGGATGGGAATTCTCTCATGATTTCCCCGACTGTGGCAACCCATGGATCTGGGTCATTGATTCCCAAGGAAATTATTTCCTCAAGATCTACTTGCCACTGTAACATACATCATTGTACATCTTTATCATTTATAAATGACCTTTTGGCAAGAATGTGATAAAATGTCCCCATTTGGCCGGATAAAAATCTCATTTATTTAAAAATATTGTTGGCTGTTGAAAAAAATCAGTTTTTTTTCCCTCAAAGATTGCAACTTACTAAAATATTGTGGGGCACATGAATTCAGTCAAATTAGCCCAGCACTCTTTTTGGCTAGATTCAAAGTATACCATCATATCTGTTCAGTGAGCTCTATTCCTTCTATTTTGTCATTAAAATTTACAATTATTTGTCTAACTGAACATGAAATTTAAAAACAACTTAACTTATAACTATATCCAAACTAATGGTCCTGCCAAGGCAGAGAATCATTATCCATTGTTTTTTTAAGTGCAGTTGATTTCAATTACAATGACAATCATTTATCATGTCACATAAATTGAAAAGAAAATGTCTTACTATCTGCAATCATAAAGTTTAGTCTGAAGGGATGGAACCTACAATTTCTGCATTTCCATTCTCAGTGTATTCCTGAATGTTCATGTTGTTTTTCTTTCCACCAGTTTTTGTCTTTTTCAGATCTGCATGCTTTTCAGAAATGGAGGGAAACAGGAGGGGTTTGTATGGCCAGATCTAGGATTACATCTCTGTGTAATAGCAGCACAGTAGGGCCTACACCTATCAAAACCTTACCAAATTAGAAGCTTACAAAGTAGTTTTCATAACTTTGAGGCCAGTTACAGTTTCTAGCTTTCAATTCTAAAATTGATAAGGATTTCAAACCTAGATTCCTTCTTCAATGAAGAATTTTAATTGCTAGAATTCTAGCTTGAAAAAATGATGACCGGCTGATGACATGCTTACAAAAAATGTGCACGAGTCTTCCTACATTTCACACTTTACTGCATTTGAGCATCCAGCAGAGTCTAGTGTCTAACACTCCTACTTCTTAACAGAATATAGATCTACATGTAACATCTTGTAGTCTGTATTTATAATAACTATTTAACCATGCTCTGATGTTCGAGACACTCACTAACGTGGTTATATTAAGAAGGCACAGTCATCTGACTTGAAAGCAGGCTGATGGGGCTTTCAGTGCATCTTTACTACGTCTACTAGCCAGATCTTGTTTCTTTCTTCTTATTTAGATCTTGCCTCTAGGCCTAAATTTTCTATTAGACTGGGTCTAGATCTAGTATGCCTATCTTGATCTAGACAAAACAATTCTAATATATCTAGATCTAGATTCTAGAAGATCCAAGCATACCAGAGGTCTGTTCCATAGCCAAACACTCCACGAGCAGCTTGCTTGTGCTTGGGCAGCAGCGTTCCGTAGGCAAACACTTGCAAGCTTTTTGCCTCGCTGCTTGCCAAGCAAAGCAAGCACATCCGCCAAGGTGCTTTCTCTTAGCAAGCAAAAAATGGCAGAGCCCATAGCATTCAAGACAGCCAATGGCATTGATGATGAGGACAGCAGTGGGCGTGACATAAGAGTTTTGAGTTCGGCTCTCTGTGAAAACGTCAGTTCTAGTCCCGCGAGGGGGAATGGGGAAAATTTCAAACCTGACTTTTTTTTTCCAGTTGGCTTCTTGCGTAGGGATGCCGATGTTTAGCTTTTTCAGATTGATAAATCTGAATATATGTTAGATGTCCTGTTTGTACCTTGAGGACATTAAAGACTCCTACTTAGCCATTTAAAACTTGGAAGGAAAGTAAGCGGAAATTTCTGCGCTTGCCTATGGTACACACCTCAGATCTTTATCAGTGATGACAAAAATCTTGGGTGTGAAGAAAAACATTTCTATGTAACAACTGTCAGCAAATTTATAATCTCCCTTTTCCCATGGCACTGGTTTCTAGTTCTGGGAAATTTGATGGATGGTGTGTGAGTAATCAACACGTAAGTCTAGATCTAGATCTAGGCCTATTTGGTTGCAAAATTTTAGATTTTAAATCTATGATTCTAATATTAAATGAAGTGGCTATACGGATCCGGGTCCCCATAGATTTTTTTTTTGCTATACAGACTCTGAGCTATTTTTAGAAATGCCCCTTGGTAGGCATCCAGTCACAGTCAATTATCTGTATTGGATTTGGGTGCCATATTTTCATCATATGCTGAATCTGAAACGCTTGTTTGGTTAGGATTAGTGTTTAACTTTTTTTTTGTGATTGCGCATGCATGACTTCCCGTGTTTCGTTTTCTAAGCTAGCCTGGGAGATGTTGCACAAAGAGTCAATTTTGCAATATGTCAATAAAGAGTAAGTTCTAGGCATTTTCGAATTCCTCAAGAGTCTTCTGTGTGTAACTCAAGTAGGCCTAAATTTTCAACAATAACACAATATATAAGGCTCTAAAACATTACCATACTTATGGTAGCTTTGGATCTAACCCATTCATGTGGAGGTTAAATAGACGGACCGCAAAACTACATGTGTATGTTATATGTGTATGTATATATATATATATCATATATATGTATGTATCTAGATCTATCAATGATGCATCCTCCCAATGTAACTGAATATTCTACTTCTAGGCTACTTTTATTCCTATGTTTTTGCTGATATTTGCTCTTTTTTCTCTGCTTCAAAAACTGATAACACTGGGATACTTAGTAAACCTGTAATACTTTGACCAAAGTCCAAACAGACCCGGATCCGGATAGCAAAATAACACCAAGCGGACCCAGGTCCATGTAGCAACAGCCAATAATCCAATATTAAAACCTACGCATATTCCAAAGTCTAGTTTATAAGGTATGTTATAGTCACCCTGTTACAATTACTGCCATTTCAATTTCCTGATGCTGAGTGAAGAGCTTTCGCTTTCCCATCGTTTACACTGGTCTTAGATCTCTGCCTTACTTAAATAGAGATAACGAATAAAATCAAACTGACCTGCTCGACGTTGCGTCTGGGAATGTGAAGAAATGAAAGTAACAGTTTCACTTTCACATGTGACTGCAAGGCATGGAAACAGTTCTGAATATTTATCAATTTTTCCCCTGACAACTGTGAACAAATGCTCTTGCCTGACCACAAATCATCAGTGGAACCTAATTTGTTATGGAGCCAAAGCGCTGTGTCGCCAGCTGCCATTTTGTGACTCTAACGGAAGTGATATTTCTAGCCAGGTTGATTAAAAGAATCAAGCAAAAAGATATTAAAGAAACCTTTAATTTAAAATAATAAATTGATTTGGCATAGTTATTGTCATTTGCTTATAATTCATGCAGGACAACAAAATAAATGATGAAACATCAGATCTATTTTTGCCTAATGAATTCTGACAAATTCATCTTTGACAGAGTTGTGTAGGAAGTTTTACACAAATCCACAGTGGCAACTGTGAGGGTTTGCGGACAAAATATGAAATCCGAGAAGAATTTAATGGTAATTAAACTTCACAATTACCGAAATGTGATATCTATACATACTGAAATTAGGCCTCAATAGCTGTAATAAAATGTTGCAAATAACCAGCCAGGTATGAAATAAAGCGACAATGACACATGTATATTCGTGTGACAATATTTGATTGAAACGAGAGCAAAATTCTCATTAATCATAATATTATTATTATTGTTATCATAGGCCTGTTAACTAAATCAGTTCGGAAAGTGTGCAAAGTAAAGAGTGGATCCGGGAAGTCAAGAATACAACCGCGCTGTTTTCTTGATTGAAAGAGTTTTTATTCTTCATACTGCCATAGGCCCAATCATAGATATTCTATTTATAGACACCAGACCCGGCGCGCCTCCCGGCAAACCTTTGGACGCCATATGGATAGAATAGTAGAAAAGCATAAGATTTCAGAAAAAAACGACGGGAATTCCGGCCCCGTACGTCAGGCGTTTTCCTACGTAACATAATCGTTAACACTACTCACTACTATTATTATTTGGAGGACATATAGGTTCAATGGGCTTTAAATTTATTGTCTGCCACTCACAACGAAGAGTTTTAGTCATTCATTTCCTGCCCCCCGTAACTGGGTCAATCCAAGAAGTGACGCAAACTTACGGCCGATGCAAGGCCAAGGTTATAGGTCTATGGGATTTCCCGGGATATTGGTGAGTCTCTAGGCGTGCCTCGCTGAACTGAGGGACCTGACCGGACACTGAAAAAACGTATGCAAAGAATGAACAAAAAGTCAAAATGGATCTAGATATCAGTTCAACATTAACAAACAAGATCTCATTTTCTTTTGGTGTTAGATGTGGTAGATGTAAATGCTTGCACATATATCATGCTGGACTCTTTAAAGATGCAATGAGATGGTGAAGTACTTTAGGTTGTCAGAATAACGGCATATTGTTGTTTGAAGTTGAAGTTTAGTTTTTTTATTTCATGTTCAGTCGATGTCAAAGTTCCGTTGTAACAGATCATCCTGAAGAATATGCATCTATTTTGGTTCTTCGAGCATTGTTTTTTCTTTCACTCCATGTCACATTTTTCTTCAATTTTTTCCCCTTTGTCATAAAACAAACATTTCCTTTTGTGGGTGTCAATTCACTCAGTATCTTTGGCTGTGATGGGTATGAAAAAAATCAAGAAGGATGAGCAAAATAATGCTCATTCTGGTCCATTTTTCACACTGAAGTGACAACAACTTCGAAATGGTAAGTTGTGTTGCAAAGCATGCTTGTTTGTTTGATATGTCATATGTCGGTAAAGGTTCAAATTTGACTATATTTTTTTTTTTTAACCCTCTTCTCCAACTCGTCTTCTTGTCTGTCCAAACACTTCTCCAATCATCCCTTGTCTTTGAATACCAGTAAAATATAATTAATATCCACTAATTTTTAATTTGGACAAAACTTATATCGTCTAGACCTAGCTCCTAAATCTAAGACGATTATGTTAGTGTTACTTTAAATTGTGGCAATTTTTTAATCTCCCAGCCCGAGATTCGGTTATGGAGAAGACTCGACTGGCTACGGTCAATGGACTAGGCTGGACTCGATGGGACTCTACTCTTCTCTACCTCTCTTGTTTTAGATCATCTATGTTTTCTTTTCTTCCTCCTAACTTTCTTGCCTTCATTCTTTCCACTGATTCACTAATTAGCATCAGATAAATTTCAGTCGGCCTTCCTTTAATTGCCTTTTTATATCAACTGTTACCAATTAAAGAACTTCACTCTGTAATTTAATCACACACCGCTTGTTATTTAGGGGCATCTAGGTTCAATAGGCTTTAAATTTAATAAGTCCGTCACTCACAGCCGAAAGTTTTAGTTCCAAATTTCCTACCCATCCAGTTATGCTTGTGTTTTTTGCAAAATCGGTACGCGCTCAGTTCCATAGTCCAGTCAGGGCGAGCCCCTGACTAGGAGCGCGGACGCTCTGTTGGGCCAGAAGTTGCGCCGTGCGCCAGGTCCATCAATAACATATCTATGTATCCAATATAGGTAGACCAAACAGTTTTTATCAACACTGATGGTAATAACATGGGTAATCCACACCCTAGGATGTGCATTGCAGATTGAAATTTAACAGATTTGTAGCTCTCTTTATGGGCATTACTTTGGGCACGAGGAACACTAAGCATATCAGCCTATAATGGCACAAGGAACGACAAGCATAATTATTAGCCTATAATGGTACGTGGAACGATAAGCATATTAGCCTGTAATGGCACAAGGAACGATAAGCATATTAGCCTATACTGGCACAAGGAACAATAAGCATATTATTAGCCTATAATGGCACAAGAGGAAAGATAAGCATATTGGGTGCAAGGAACGGTAAGCATAATATATATATATTTTGCAACATCAAAAACAACAAAAGAAAAAAAAGAAAACAAAAAGAAAGAAAAAGATCTATATGTACAGAAACTGATGCCAAAAGGAAAAAAAATGTGTGATATTATTATAATGGAGGAACAGACGCAACAACAAATCGAGGCGGGAAATCAACGTTTTCTTAACTTGTAAAAAACCTAAACAATGCGCTACGTGAAGGCAGTCCTAGATATTGACAGCGTTGCATTATGATTGCATAGCTACGAAAGTAGCTTAGGTCAGTTAGAGGCACTCGAGCAAAATAATAATAATAATATTAATAAACTAATATAAAAAATTATACGTTAACCATTTTATTGCAATTCAAAGGGATAGCATGTTTAGTAAATGTTCAGATTTTTTTTTTTTTAAGCAACAAGCAGAACCTGCGCCAGAATATTTTACGTCCTTGTCAAGATCAGTAACATGGTTCTCTCGCCAATCTTCTCCGCCTCTCTTCCCCAGCTCTCCATTCCTTCATACAATTTCCAGCTTGGATTTAAAAAAAAAAAAAATCAGTTTTGTTTAAAAAAGCTGCTTTTTTTTTTTTTCGCATCATCACCCCTCCCCTCTTTTTCTCATTTAGGTACACAGACATCTGACTCAGTGTATCAGTTTTACTTTTTAAATACATGTATACCGTACTTTAAGTCGGCTATGGTCTTGCTGAGGTCTGCGCTCGAATCGGTTGTCTGTCTCTGACAATCGAAAGAAATACCTGCATGACTATATTTCTATTTTAAGTACATGTATATGCAGCCTTACCATTCAAAGAGTGGTATTTTCTCGGCTTTTATGCTTGCCCAGTTTGATCAAGCCAATTTTTGTTTCTTTTTTTTTTTTTTTGGGAGGAGGGGGGGGGGGGTAGAAATTTGCTTGGTTTGGTAAGTTTGCCCCGGACAACGGCGTCCCCGCCTACTTTTCATTGACTAGTTCGTTTTGTTTTCTTTTTTCTCAACAATTTGATTTTTTAGGGAAAGGAAACAAAAAGCATTTCAATGCTAAAACTATCAATCACAATCCAGTCATTGTTTCCTTACTCAAAACATCATAGTAGCAGGTCCACTTTGAAAAAAATAAATAATAATAAAAAAAAAAAAAGCAGAAATACATAGCAGAAAAACGGGTCTACCATCTGTACTTCTGTCCATCTATTCATCTGTCTCAAAGCTGTGCTAATGATAAGTAAAATTATGGTAAAAATAGGTAAATAATAATGATAGTAATAAATTCGGCAACTTGTTCCAGTACGTTTTTATCTATTATATGTCTAGTCTACAAATCTATATATTAGAATCCCGCTTCTTTTCAAAGAGTGTGGGGATGCCAAAGTAGGTCTATTGCAAAAATATTAATAATAAAACTCGGCAACTCGATATTTGTAACAATAATGATAGTAATAATAATACTCGGTTTCTCAATAACAGATCTAATTTATATAGGTAATAATATAGAATTTGGCAAATCGGTGTTATTATTACTACTACTAATAATAATCAGAAGAGGGAGGAGCAGAAGGAGGAAAGGGCACGGGAGGGAGGAGCCACCCATCCTAAACACTGAAGTGGGCACCGACATTTCTGAATATTGGTAAGCATAATGTTAAGGAAGTGTATTCGCAGTCGACCTGTTTTCGTAGTCGTAGTCGACCGGTTTCCTGAAGTCGCTCTTCTGAAAAGGGAAATCTGCCTTCTCGAGTTTCGTAGTTTGCACATCATTCATGGGTGTGCACCAGCGCGCCATTGGTTTGACCCGTACCAGTGGCTCGGCCAGCCATGGTTCACAGCCGGCCCACCGGCATCGCGCGTTTTTAACTGCGGCAGTACGCAAATGTCTTGTATTTAACATCGGTAGTGGCACAAATACCTGGGTAACCCCCTCCCCCACCTCCCTGGAGCCTGAAAAGCTTACAATCACCGTAATCGTGGCCATTTTACTGATTTCCATAATGATTACACGTAATTACTCTTTCTTTACTTCTTGCCCTCATCAATTTTCCATTCATAATAATTATACTACAAGTATTACATTTCGGTCCATTAGATCTATTATTGCCCATTCTACTTCTACTAAATCTGAATAAATGAAAAAAAATAAAAATAAATGAGCTTCAAAATGATGAAACAAATCTGAAAATATTAAAACTACACATGTATCATGAGTAGCAAAAATCACAACTACGAATGTAAAAAGTGGGCGTAAATAAAATCAGACACTAACAACATTTCAAAAGGAAAACTTTCAAAAGACTCTGCATATAGTGAAAGGGGGGGGGGGGGGCAAAGGATCAAATGAAACAGTTCTTTAAAGAGAGACTGAAAATCTAAAGACAAATGTTAATGACACACATGCTCTAAATTATTTTGGTCATACATTACATATAGCCTATTTTGGGAGAATCCGCCAAATAAAATTTCACACAATAAGAATGTAGCCTCTAACTAGGCGTGCATTTATTCTGTGGGCCACACACAGCGCATGATCAACAGTCAGTCCACCAGTTGATTGCAAATTTTAATGTGCGATGCGTTCATGGTATCATGCATAGTCGACAACCAATGCGCGATGCGTTCTCATAGTTGACAGGTCGATTGCGAATGCGCAATGCTTTCGTGGTCGATAGGTCGACTACGAATACACTTCCTAATGTTAAATACTTGTATATAAGTTCTGTGCTCACCGTGTCTAACTACTATCGGATATGATCTGTTTGTTTTTCTTAAGCCTTTCAATCCAAAGAAAATAGGATTATCTCGGCTTTGTAGAAGTTGCTAATTTTTGCTGAGAAATTTTGTGGGTAGAAATTTGGAATGTGGAAATTTTGCCCGGACAGCGGCACGCAGCCTACTC